>JAODAL010078402.1:0-12928 GCA_025379985.1 Phyllomedusa bahiana
ATGAAGAAACCCCCAAATTTTTGAAATCTGACCCCCTGTCAGAGACAATATCAAAGGGAGACCGGCAAGCGAAAAATGATGGAAAAAATGTTGGGCCAGCTGGGGGCAGAGGTAACCCAGGCAGGTGATAAAGTGAGCCATTTTGGAGAAACTATCGGTCACCACCCAGATGACCGTGTTTCCAGATGAGGGCGGGAGATCTGTGACAAAGTCCATGGCGACATGGGTCCAGGTTTTTCCGGCACAGGGAGAGGCAGCAGAGGCCCTCGGGTTTGAGACGAGGCACCTTATTTCGGGCACAGGAGGAGCAGGCCAGCAACAAAGTCCCTGACATCTTGAGCAAGAGTGGCCACCAGTAATAACGGGAAACCAGCTGAAGAACTTATGGACTCCTGGATGCCCAGCAGTTTCGGGAAAATGTCCCCATCTCAGGATTCTGGGCCGCAAGGCAGGGCGCACATACCTCTTCCCGGGGGGCGAGTGTTGAAGATCCACGGGGCAGCTGCAACGAGCCGTTCAGGAGGAACTATGTGCTGTGGAGGCGACTCAAGACCCACCGTATCCAGGCACGAGATAGGGCGTCGGCTTTTGGACGTTCTTCCCGGCTGGCCGAAAGTGTATCAGGCAGTTCAAACGGGCAAAAAATAGCGACCATCTGGCCTGCCGGGATTCAGGCGTTGAGCCGACTGCAGATATAGAGGTTTTTATGGTCGGTGAAAATGTCAATAGGGTGACGAGCCCCCTCCAACAGTGACGCCACTCTTCAGAGCCAATTTTATGGCCAGTAACACGCGATCCCCTATGGTAATAATTTTCTCGGCAGGAGAGAAAGTTTGGAGAAAAATCCACACGTTTGCAGTTTACCCGAGGGGGATCTCTGCAGAGGACAGCACCGGCACCCACAGAGGAAGCATCCACTTCCAGAATGAATGGGCGGTTCGGTCCGGCGAGACAAGACCGGAGCAACGTGAATGCCGATTTGAGACTGTTGAAGGCTTCTTGAGCTTCGGGGGCCAGATTTTGGGATTGCCGTTCTTCTTAGTTAGCGCCACCAGGGGAGCCACAAGCGTAGAGAAAGTGTGTGAATAAATTGTCTATAATAGTTGGCAACCCCAGAATCGTTGAATGGCCCGAAGGCCCACCGGTTGTGGCCACTGCAACACTGCGGAAGTTTTGAAGGATCCATCTGGAGGCCCTTATCAGAGACGATGTTACCCTAAAAAAGGGTAAGCTGGTACGTTCAAAGAGACACTTCTCTGGTTTGGCAAAAAGCTGATGGTGCGAAGTCGCCTGAGGACCTGGCGGACGTGGTGGCGATGAGTTACGAGATCCGGAGAAAAGAATTTAGATATCGTCCAAGTAACAATAACACAGCTGTAGAGTAGGTCCCGGAAGATCTCGTTGACAAAGTTCTGAATACAGCAGGAGCGTTGCAGAGACCGAATGGCATAACCATATACTCGAAGTGGCCATCCGCGTATTAAACGCCGTTTTCCACTCATCCCCTTCTCGAATAACGAATAAAATTATAAGCACCGCGTAGATCCAGCTTGGAAAATATTTTTGCGCCCGCAGCGGTCGAAGAGTTCGGAGATCAAGGGCAGCGGTAGCGTTTTTTATAGTAATTTTATTTAAGCCCCGATAGTCGATGCAGGGCCGGAGAGACGCCCGTCTTTTTTCTCCACGAAGAAGAACCCGGGCTCCTGCCGGAGACGAGGACTTACGAATGAAAGCCTTTGCGGATGTTCTCCTTGATGTACTCAGACATCGCCTTAGTCTCCGGACGGAGAGGGGGTAAACCCGCCTCTGGGGAGTACAGCCAGGTTGCAGGTCAATGGAACAGTCATAAGGCCGTGTGGAGGAAGCGTTTCGGCCTGTCTCTCCGAAAAGACGTCAGCAAAGTCCCAGTATGGGGTAGGTAGACCTGGAGGAGGCTTGGCAGACTTCAGGGAGGCGACCTGAGGAGCGAGTTGCGGTTTAGACAGGCAACGTGAGTGACACGCGGAACCCCAATGCATGACTTCACCTGTGCTCCAATCCAAGGTCGGGGTATGGTACTGCAGCCAATTTGTGGCCAGAGGTTTTTCGGTGGAGGAATAGAGGGAGGACAGAAGTTGCAACGTTTCCTTGTGAAGGGCCCCAATCTGCAAAAAGAGGGGGGCCGTACGGAAGCGAGATAGCGTCCTTAAGGCATTTGCCCTGACCGGAGGAAGACGAACCATTGGTTTCTGCAACGGAATCACAGGGAGACGAACCTGGTCACAAGTTCGTGGCTTTATGAAGTTTCCTTACGATCCAGAATCAATAAGGCGGTGGCCTGAAAGGTTGCGGTCCGGTGAAACGGACAATACTATGGGCATGGTCAGACAGGAGAGGTCCGCTTGACACCTTGTGGTCGCCTGCTCCTACGAGCCTAGGTGCGGAGTTTCCCGGGCGCACCGGACAGCCCCCAATGAAATGGCCAGAAACCGCCACCCCCAATAGAAGCAGAGCAGCTTCAGACGAGCTGAGAAAACGTTCCTCCTGGGACAGGTGGGCTCTCTCGACCTGCAAAGGTTCCTCCTCAGAGACTCATGGAGAGGAAAGAGGGTTGACCGCTGGATTCGTGGGAGCAAACGGGGTAAAACGTCGTGGCGACAGTTTCCCGTTGAAAGGCGATGCTCGTGTTGCTTTCGGCCGAAGCGAATATCCACTGTGGGGGCTAAATGGATTAGGTCATCCAAAGACTGCTGGTAGATCCCGAGCGCGCGAGCTCGTTCTTGATTCGCCCGAGAGGCCTTGCAAAAGGTTGCCACCAAACGCTTCGTTATTCCAGTCCAGCTCCGAGCGAACTGAGTGCGAAACTGCCCGAATACTGACCGACTGTGGTGTCGCCCTGCGGAAGCTGGAGAGAGCCCTTTCGGCAGACCGAAGAAGTTCAGCCTGGTTCTCTAAAGACTGTGCGGTAACCCGGAGGAAGGTGTTGAGGTCCCGCCGTCAGAGGATCCCTCGATTCCCGTTAGTGGGTAGCCCAAGCCAAGGCTTCTCCAGACAAGGAGGCTGATAATGAAGGCCACCTTGGCTTGCTCTTTAGGGATTGGTGCCCACTATCTCGAGGTGGATGGAGCACTGGCCTGATGAACCCTTGGCCACTTCTTGGGATCTCCATCGTAGCGAGAGGGAGAGAAAAAAAAAAATAAAAAATATGGCATGATGCAGAGAGGGTCCCAATGCCGGAGCAGCATAGAACAATGGATGCCGGAGCAACGGAGGATGCGCGTGCGGCGGTGGCAGCTGGTGGGAGCAAGACGGGTCGCAAGGTTCTGCATCATGGCGTAGCTGGTCGATACGTTGACTTCTGCTGGGCGACTGCTGTCATGATGTCCCGGAGATCAGGCAGAGGTACCCTGGCCGGAAATCCATGGCCATTTTTGTACTGTTCCGCAGGTGTGGATCCGCTGGGCCAACGCAAGCAATGATAGCTAAGGCCACGGCCAGGAAGGTCAGTCCTAAGTAGCCCCCGGTTTGCTCCAGAGCCGCCGCAATGCCGGGAGGGACTTGCTGCGGCTATTTCCGTCGGTCCGAGGCTACCAGGTCCGTTACCCCTGCGTGACTGGCTTGCGATGGCGGCCGGGGTTACAGCGTGGTGCAAAGTCGTATCCAGAGACTTAGTCGGGGGACATGGCAGAAGGGTCAGGGCAGCGGCAGAGGTTCGTGGACAGAGGCAGGCAGACTGTCGGGCGGCAGGATAAACATGCACAAGGTCAGAAAGTAAGCAGGCGGACTGGGTACAACGGTAATCAGGACAGAACAGCAATACACTCTAGACGCAAGGCAAGCACACCACCAACTGGGAAGGTGTGCTGTGGGCGGGTACCTTATATAGGACCAGCGGCCGTCAATAACCAATTAAACGGTGCGCTGGCCCTTTAAATCCAGTCCAGCCAGTCGCGCGCTTGCGCCTTAAGCAACGGGCATCGCGGCGCGTGGCGGCTGTCAGAGGTCCGAGGACTGGCGGGGACTGGTGAGTACGGGGTTTCCAGCCCGTAGCAGAAGGACACGGCTGCGGGCATCGCTGGCTCCTGCGCCGGACCCGTAAGCGAGGGGGAGGCCGTGGCGAGCTGCAGCGCCGAGCGCCGTGACAAGGGTTCAACGTTTTGGTCATAGTAGGAGGTATTAAATATGGCAATTTTTTTTGTGGATTAGCCTCAACACCCCTGAAGATGCTGTATCTACAGCTAATCATGTCTGGGTGGTGGAGGGGTGAGATTGCTTGTTTTTATTGCAATCCTATCACGTGTTTATTTCTGAATGTGTTGGCTGCAACTACATTTAGATATGTTTAGCCTTCAATTTGGGTGATTTACTCGGCATAGGACAAATACTGTTTTGGACACACAGCGGGGGGGCTGCTTTTCTCGGCGGTTGGTAGAGAAAAGCCTTCCCCTTCGTTTCGACATGTTCCACCCGTAAACCGATAAATGGAGAATGTTCTTGTTCTATGTTTTTTGGACCGTCGGTGGTCTCAAGAAACAGTGTGTGGGGGAAAATCCAGTGCAGTGGGACGCTGCCGGATTTTCCCGATTAAGGTCTGTGTGAAAGTTGTTGACCAGCTTTCAAAACCGAAAATCCACCTGTAAACCGGCTGAAAAAACGCTAAAAACATGCCTTACTGTTTTTAGCAGTGTTGCACCATTGATATTTACTTGAGATACATTGCTACAATCCGATACACTTGTCATACAACATTCGGATTGTGGTTTTAACCAGTAGTTTCCTTTTAAACAACTACTATTAAAAAGCCTTTGTTATTTAAAATCAGTCGGTCTGGCCCACTAGGTATCGAAGAATCCTTCGGTGGGCCCCCCAAATGGACACTAGGTGGGACTGCCCGCGAACCCCACACACAGGACAAGGGCCTGCACTGTCTATATTTTAAAAAGCTGCCGACACTTCTTTTACAAGGGAGGGGGACGTGCTGGTGCAGAGAGGTTGCCCGCTCTGCGCTTCCCAGCAGCACTTCAATGCACTTTCACCTTATATTCCTGCGCGCTGGGAAACGGGACTAGCTGCAGCCCTGCTCTCTCCGCTGTATGGGCGGGGCTATACTGCTGTATAGAGCAGTTCCGGAATTAAACCCCGCCTCGGGGGTGTGGCTTCACGGATCCGAACTGTCCCGCCCGCAGCAGCGAGAGAGCAGGTGCACGGCTAGTCCGTTCCCAGTGTCGCAGAGTGTAAGTGAAAATGTATGAGCGCGTTGGATGACGAGGTGGGCCCCTCTCTCCATCCAGCAAGTCCCTTCTTATAAAGCAGTGCCAGGGCAGCTTTTTTAAATATACACAGCTGCGGCCGCCTCCCTTCTACAGCAAGTAGCCCCCCTCAGCGTGATGTAGTTATTCATATTATATATATATATATACATATATATATTAGTATATATATATATATATATATATATATAATAGATACTTAGTAATATAGTATAGGCCTCTGTAGATTACTTAGTACCTTTGCTTTGGCACGATGAAAGGGCCTCTCCGAACCTATATCATACAGTTCAATTACAAAAAATGTGCCAATTATAAAAAGTTTTATTTTTATTCAAATTGCTTAAAATCCTCTTTGCAAAGAACCCATTTTTGTCAGAACAGGTACACATGCTCTAAGTATTTGAACTTTACATATGTTTTCAGGAACAAACAGTCCTCTTTTACACTCAACCTCGGAGCTTCTTTGAGGAGATCGCCAGGAGACCGGGCTGTTCGCAGTCAGAGCAGCGACGTTTCGGGGAGATCTCCTCCCCTTTCTCATGCTTGAAAGGGATTAATATAGCCATGCCAGTTAATTAATTTGCAGACAGTTGTTTCAGGCTTTGCTCCTTCTGTGTTCGCTTCTACACTGATGAGGAGCAACCCTGGAACAGCTGGCTGCAGATGAATAAACTGGCAATGGCTATATTATTCCCCTTCCACACTTCAAGGCTCAGTGAGTCTTAGGTAACTACATCACTCGAGAGGGCACTGCAGAGGCCCAGCTCTTTTCCATGATCTTTTAAATATATATATTAGCCTAGGGTTCACACAACAGTTTTGGATCTTATTAAACATGGTAGTCATTATTAGCCATATAAGTAGGATATGCTAGCAATGTGTGGACAGATCAGGTCGCAGAAGGGTACAACCATGCTATCTTCAGAACAAGCCAAAAAAATCCTCTCTGTTTTACATGGAGTGGTGGTCGGAACCAGGGCGGACGGGAATAAAAAGCAGCCTTGCTAAAAACCCTCAACCAGCCCTCACACAATTTCTGCTTACAGGTTTTCCCTTGGTCCCACGCCCTCACACTTTATAAAATAAACAACACTATAAACACACAAGCATGAAAGAAATAGTGGTTGCAGAGAAGGGAAAAACTGCCTAATCACAGTCAGGTGTTGTACTTTGCTTTCCAATTTATGGGACAAGCTTACGCTGCCACTATGCAAGCACCAAATAACCGTATCAGCTGGAGTTGGGCGAAGCGATTCTAACGAAGTGGAATCGTTTTTTAGAATTTCAGGGAAAACTCGGTTCTGCACGAAAGCCGTAGAGTAGGGTGCATTCGCGGGAACGAGGAGGCGTATTTTTAATTGCTAAAAATGGCCCCGCAAGCCACATGGCGTTGCACGGGGGCAGAGAACCTCTGGGTGAGGAAGGAAAGGGGACCCTCCAATGACATGGTGCAGACTGAAGCCAATCAGGGGGGGGAGACCGTCGTGATTCTGTGACGTCACCAAGCACTATATTAAGTCCAGACGGCACCTGCGCTGTCCACATTCCTCTCGTTGTGTCCTGGGCCTAGGACCAACGTCTGTGCTGCTGAGTGCTCTTACACCAGGATCTCATTATACAGCTTTACTTAGCGATTGGGGATGGGGGGGGAAAGACCATTACTAGTCTGCTTACTTGCTCCAACTCAGTGTTTCTGTATGCCTGCTGCTACACAATTCTATTTTTACAGCTTTATTCAGCGATTTGGAGGGGGAAAGGACCACTATACTGTTGTTACACTTTCTCCCTCAGCAGTTCGTGATCCCTTTGCTCTATAACAACTCATCCTGAAAGAAGCTGCGTTATACAGCGACTGGGGCTCAGTTGCCTAAATTTAATGCCACCAGCGTTTATCAATTTGTATAGTTTGTGGGTCTTCCTCACCAGGGTGTCCAGGGGGTGGGAGTAATTCTGCCCTATATACATTGAATCTCACTTGTTGGTATTATTACGGAATTTCAGTTCTTAAAATTCACTCAATCTGAATAGTGTTGTATCGGGTTTGAAATACAGACCGCTTTGTTGTTCGCATTATTTTTCAATTTCTCCTTGCTGTATTATTAAGGAATTTTTATATTGTAAGCTAATCCACTCAATCCTGTGTGGGACGTTGTATTGGGCTTGAAATTCAGACTGCTTTTTTGTCCGCTATGTATTTAAATTGCTCTGCTGTATTTGGGGGAATTTCGATTCAAGTAAATCCACTCAAATCTGGTGACCGTTGTATTGGGATTGAAATACAGACGCTTTTTTTGTCCGCTATTATTTAAATTTATCTTGCGGTTTATTAGTAGGAATTTTAAATTCCATAAGTATATTTCACTCAATTCTTTGTGACCGTTGTATGGGATACTGAAATACAGAAGCTTTTTGTCCGCTATATTTAAATTTCTCCTGTGGTATTCAGGAATTTCAAATTCAAAGAATCCACTCAATCCTTGTGTTACCGTTGTATTAGGATTTGAAATACAGGACCGCTTTTTTGGTCCGCCATTATTTAAATTTCCTCAGTTGTATTATAAGCGAGATTCAGATTTTGGGTATCCTCTATCCTGTTTTGTGTTGTACTTGGTAGTGAAGTTCCAGGGTGTTGTATTTATCATTTACAGACATCTACATTAAACAGAGTCTGTAATTTTTTTAGTGATCAGACAGGTTGTCAGACAGAGAGGTGGGCAGGCTCTTCACATGCGAGTGGCAGTGGCACAACGTCCTGGAGCAGGCACGGTCGCATAACTGTTAGGGGCGTCGCAGCAGGGGGGTATCTCGGTGAGGCCTGAGATTTGCCCGGTGTCATCTAGTGGCCGTTGTGTGTGACCACCAACCAAGGGTTCTTGATTTGGTGGACTAGGTTCATCACTTCCTTCAAGATGACGTCTGGGACTTCCCCAGCCAAGAGTCGGTGGGAACGTCAGTCACAAAACCCGTAAGTTGCATGGGCAAGAGGCGGGTCAGCGGCCCTTCACCTGTCCTCTACTGCCTCTGTCCCGTTCGTGCCCTACAGCCAGAGATCTACTATGTGGTTTGGGCTCTCCGCCTCTATACATCGATGGATGAACACTTGAGGTCAGTCAGCAGCTACTTGGCAGCGAAGAGGTGGGCCAGACATTCTGCTGATTCTTGCAGTAGGGCGGGAGTTGTGATTTGGGAGAGTGGCACGGGAGGTTATGTTACATGCAGTCAGGGCTCTGCTTACTTAGACCATTGTGGAGAATTGCTGTGACGGGAAAACAGACAACTCGATGACGATGTGGACGATCGCAGTTAGGAGCCAGTCGAAGCAGGGCTTCATCTTCATTTTTTCGGTCGGGAGAACGAGTGGTGTCAGGTTGCGCATTCAGGCATCGGTGCAGCCAGCAAGTCGGTGTGTGGGTCCGGGAGTCAGCAGGGTGGGCTGCAGTGCGAGGTCGGCGAGCCTAAACGACACGGGGTAGAAAATCCCACTTCCACTGGTCAAGGAAGTAGCCAGCTTTAGGGGCTAGCGAGGCAGCGGCGTTTAGTAGTCACTCAGTGTAGAGCGTTTGGTGGTAAATTTCACCTATCGGCGGTGTGGCAGTTTTTTTTGCTAAGACGCCAGAGGAGCTGAACATGTGTATATGTAGAATTTGTGGGCAGAATGGGAAGCGTGGCCAGGGAGCTAACGTTGGCACCACGGCCCTGCGTCAACATATATAGCGTCACCATACAGTGGCCTGGGGGAAACGTGTCTCAGATGTGGTGGTCCATCCTGCCACCGCAGCAACAGCAGTAGCAGCGCCCAGTGGCACGCATGCCATTTGCAGGCCAGTCAAATAGCCCACCATCTCCTCTGCTGAAGGGAGCTGTTTGTCATGCCTCAATCTCCCTGTGCAGATGCTTCCTGCTCCTCGCCTCATGGCGCCAGCGATTGCCAAGAGACAACGGTATGCGTCCAACCATCCTAAGGTGTAGAAGTGACCGTGCTCATCGTCCAAGTTGTGGTACTGCCCAGTTCCCTCCCTTTCAAATGGTGGACTCTGCACATTAGAGATACTAAGGCTTGTGCGTAGTCCGATGGTGGAGAGTTCCAAGCCATATATTTCTTACTCCTTAAAAGGGCACCGAGTAACCAGCCCTTCACACTTATGTATGAACTGAAAGTGGGCCAGTCCTTGAGGCCTATCGGCTTTTCCAAGGTGCACGGCTAGTGCAGACGTGTGGAGCGTGAACTGATGGTCAGGGACAGTACATTTACTTTATGGGCCCACTGGTGTGAATGTGCGTCCTGCCCAGCACACCAACAACTTGGGACAGGAGATGCTGCTTTCTCCTCCATGTTGGCAAACTTCTGCTCCCTGCGACATGTCCGTCTCCTCCCCAACCAACCACCTCAGGCCTCCACAAGGCTGCATCCAATATACTACTTGTGCAAGAACAGCGGTGTCACCACAGTTCTACAACCTGGTTGGCCTGGTGAATGAAGTCACATCAGGGGAGGAACTGCTCCGCGTCTTGCAAGCAAGAAATCGTGTGTGGCTTTCTCCGTGCCAAACTGCAAATTCGGAACCATGGTGACTGGAACAAATGGGAGTAACAGTGGTGGTCGCGATTGCCCCGGAGAGAGAGGGGTCATTGCGCTCTGCATGGCGCAAGTGTTTCATCTGGGTTGTGGAAAATGGTTCCTGTAAGTCTCTCCATCCGATCTTAAGACATTTTAAAAATGGCCAGAAATCTGTGCATGCACTTAATCCTTTCCTACAAAGCAGGCACCCCTCCTCGAGCTTGCAGCGACAGAATGGCCTCCCCCCAAACATGCTGATATGCGATGTTTCCACCCGTTTGGAATTCCAGCCTCCACTAAGTTGACCGACTGTATGAACAGAGAAAGGCCATTAACGATTTTTTGATGAACAAGGGACAGGAGTACTCCCCTGTGTAACTTTGCTGTCAGCAAGTGGCAGCTCATGTGTGACACCTGCCATTTGCTGAGGCCAAGTTATTTGTCAGTCGCCAGGACTACGGGATTAATAACGTCATTCCACTGCTTCATGTCCTGGAACAGATGTTGCAAAATCTATCTGGACAAGGGACTGGAGAGGTGGCGACTACATCTTGTGGCCACATGAGTCCGGTGGGGGCTGAACTGGGGATGGATGTAGGAGGACAGTGGAGCAAAGCCATTGTCTGGTGAATGAGTGGTTTTTTTCCCAGGTGACAGGAGAGAGAGGAGCTGGTGCATCCGGAGGAGATAGAGGGAGATGAGGAAGAGAGGCCGAGTATGCTGACCAGAAGCACCGTGGCAGTTATACAGTGGAGGATGGTAGGGTCAGGGAGTCCCTCAGACTCACTTGCGCGATGGCCCGTCCAGCATGCGATTTGCCTGGCTAGTGACATCCCAAATAGTCATCATCCGGCAGAGGGATATCCTCTGGGGGACTCTCCACCCTATTGGAGCTCTCGCTACCGGTCCCTAAAGGGGAGCCTTTTTCATAGCTGCCGAGAGGGTGGAGAAACTGGCGTACTATAGAGAAATCCTGTTTAGTCAGTTGGCCGCTACCTATGTGCGGTATCGACCATCCTCTATCAGGTTTGACCTAGGGGTTCCTCATCGCTCATGTACCACTACCACGGCTTCTATGGGGAGGTGGTGGGGTAGGAGCTGCACTCCCATAGCGCAGCCTAAAGTTGGAGTCGTTGTGAGAGTTCCTTCACCGCCTGTGAAGGAGATATCAGACGAGGCCCGGAGCAGACCCCAAATGAGGTGGTGGCCCATTGGGCAGAAATCTGCCACCCAGGTAGAAGAGTGGATTAGGGGGAGCCAAACTGGTGTGTGGGCCCCAAATTTCCCAGTTTGCAATGGGGAAGCTGTCCTGCCGGTAGTGTGTGGCATAGAGCGGGTGTTCAGTGGGCGGGGGCCATGTTACCCCCGGAGAACCCCCCTTTCCCCCGAAAAGTGGGAGACTGAAATTTTCTGAATCAGGCTGGATCAGCAGGTTTTCCCCCACACACAAAACCTTTCTTTCAATTTTTGATCAGCCATAAAGCCTCCCCAAAAATTTGGAAATTAGTCTGGATTCTAACTACCTGCCTCAGCCATTTCTGTGCTGACCGTTGCCAACATCTTTGCCGTTTTCTCCCTGCCTCCCACTATCTTTCCAGGGATTTTATTGCCACCCGCTCCAATTTATTTTTTCTTGATACTGGTTTCCGTCACCTCCCCACGTGTCATTGTGCCCCTCTATGACCCCATGTGCTGTTTTTGTCTGCTGCCGTCAACTCCACACTTGTCCTTGTGCACTTTGACCTACTCGGGGTTTGGTGCCCAACCTCAAAATTTTTTAAATTTGCCATCTCTGGAACCTTCTTTTGGTGGGCCCACCTCCAATTGTCATTGTCCCTCTGGGCCCCTCCCGTTTTTTTTGCCAACCCCACTCTGTCGTTTTGCCACTGTATGACCCCATGCTGGTGGGCTGTGCCGTGACTCACATCTTATTTTGCCACTTTGGGGCTACTCCCGTTGGTGCCACCCCCCACTCTGTCATTGTGCCACGTCTGCCTCTGGCTTGTTGAGCCCTCATCTCCACCTGTGTCATTGTGCCCCTTTGGGGGTATGATGTTGCTGCCACCTCCAGAATTTTTCATTGTTCCCTCTGTGGGGTACTCATGCTGGCCCGTGACCCTGTTCATGGAACCCCTGTGTTTTCCTAATGCTGTTTCCACCCTACCCCCTCTATGAGTTGCCCCTTTTTTTTGTTTCCCCCTTTTTTAATTTTTGAAGGAATGGGAAGGTCAGGATTGCTAGCCAAAAAACAGGAGTAGGAACAGAAACAGGAAAAAATGCAAAAACCATTTATGGTCGTCTTTTTTGGATCAACCCCTTTTTTTTTTTGCCTTGCAAAATGATGGTTATTGCGATTTAAAGGGACAATGCGGATGAAAGGAAGAGCAAAATGATCGAGACGTCAAGCAAAATTTTGCGACACCCCTCCATATTGGGTGACCCCCTTTTATGTATCGCGTTTTCAAACGGTTCTGTGATATTCTGTGACGGTTTTAAAGTCTGGCCTCATGGAGAAAAACCTGCTTGAGTCCCTTACTGTGTGAGACCTGTTTTTTTTTTGGTTTTTGTTTTGCCTCAGGGAAGTGCCCCCCCGGGAATTTTTGAGTTTTAAGCGATTCTAAGAGCGGCCCGGCAGTCATGTGCGTTATACTAAAAAAAAGCATTGAAAAGAGGGCCAAAAACCAAGCCCCTTGCAATTTTAAAGTGGACAATGTTTACACACCCCACAGGCTCTCTGCAGCAGGAAAAAAGTGTTTTTTAAGGATTCTTGGAATTATTCGATCCAAAAACGAATTTTGTCGGAAAATTTTGCCCAAAACTGTTTTTATAGCCCCCCATTAGGATGCTTTTCAAGACCCCCGTAGTTTGTTAGGTACACAGGGGGCCCCTCCCCCAGTAAATTTGGCAGGTAGACAAAGGTCACCCTGTAATTGGTGGTAGACAGGGCCTCCCCCCGTAATTAGGGAGGAGTAGGACTGTCCCCGTAAAATTTGGTAAATAGGGTTTCCTCAATGATTAGCCAGGTAATAGGGCTGTCCCAGTAATTAGCAGGTAGATGGGGGGCCCCCTTTTAATTTGAAGGGTAATAGGGGCCCCGCTTTTAAATAGATAGGGCTGCCCC
>JAODAL010078403.1:0-12928 GCA_025379985.1 Phyllomedusa bahiana
ACCTTATCATGGGGCCCGACTACATACCCCATTCGATACCCAACGTATGCTCAACACTATCCACCAGTCATATCAACCAAAGGGAGCAGGGCAAAGCCTTATTGATAGGACATGATATACAGTAATATACGGTCTTGGGGATCAGTATATTCCTATTACCCCTGTGCTAGATCTAGAATCTTTGAAAACTTGTTGAGGATGATGATAAATTACTCTAAAAGCTACAATTTAAAATCTTATGAACTAACAATTTGTAGTTTGCCAGTCTGTTCTAGTATAATTGATTGATCTTTACAAATCTTTCTTTATTTCTTTTGCTGTTGATTTTATTTGCTCCTGCATCCTCCAAATTGTAAAGTGCTATGAAATAAGTTGAGGCGATATCTGCATAAGACCCTTTGATTTCATTGAGCACTATGTTATGCTTGATATTCCCTGTAGTGGAGCTGCCAGTAAATTGAACACTAAGGGCAACGTGTATGATGGTGTAAGTTTTAATTTTCTGGCGTTAAATGCATCAAAAGTGATGAGTCTGCCTTATTTCCCAATGTATGGTGTGTGGAATGAACATGTTTGGCGCATTGTGCTCCAGACCCAAGACTTTGTAATGCGGCCAAAAATAAGGGGGCGTTCTGAGGGTATGTCGCACCACATTCATACTATTAGACATATTTATGAATGTGGCTCAGCAAAATTAGTCGCATTACTGCCGGAACATGCAGACCTATTTCAATGTGGTCTGCCAGAGCCTGAGCAGTCATACTGGAACTAAATTTGCTATTATGGGAAAAAATCTCCCCTATTTCTCAACTATAATAAAAAGTAATTTATTACAATTAGCAAACTAAATAAAATTAAATTATATAAATTTAATAATAAATTTTATCATATACAATTACATTATATCCCAGAAATCTAAAATGATCTCCTATAAAATGTATTTAAAATTAATATAATCTAATTTTATATTATTTAATTAGACAATAATTTTAGATTATATAATTTTATTTTTATTTTTTTTGAGAAATAATTTTATTTAATATATTTTGATACTTATTATCAGTAAGCATGGCCAAGCTGTCAGGAATTCTGTAGAGTCTTTTCTACTTTTTTACTATGCGGCACAGATAGGCTTCGTGTCAGCTTGCATTCCACCTACGATGCACCTGTATGTATGAACCACAGTTGAACAGGTTCATACATTCTGGCACATTTTACACGGTTCTAAAGCTGTTTAGAACTGGCGTGTTTGCTCCTAGTTCATACATGTTACCCAATATTTTGATGCAAGTGATATAGACAGAATTTAATATTTATATACAATATAAGGGTTTAACTTATTAGATATTTGCATATTTGGAACACCATTTTCTGCAGGTCACATTACAGGAGATATCTTGATTGACCTTAGCTGTGGATCCATCATCCATCATTTGTATGCAGCCTGTCAGTTTTTCAAACATATCATAGTCCTGAAGGCCAATGACAGATGCATCATGGAGCTGAAAAGATGGCTGGACACACGGACTGGAGCATTTTCCTGGGAACATGCCACAACACTTCATTTAGACACAGAAGGAAGCAGGTGAAGTATTTTTTAAAATTTTATATCAAATCTTATTTTTTTTTTCAATGCTAGTATAGGAGTAATATTTATAATTGTATAAATATCTGTGATTTCTATAAACTTTTTATTGCAATATAGTTCTGCTACAATATACTCAGTACATTGAAGATGATATAATTGAGAAGGAATGTGTAATACCTATACAGGGCCTCTTCTGGAATGAGACAACCTGGTGACTAAAACTGAAGCCATAAGGTCTAGATGAATAGACCTTTGCTGGAAGAAACACTTAGGGCAACATGTATGAAACTTGGCGCCTCGACACAATATTTTGTGTCTATTTTTCAGTGTGTAATGCACCTGAATATATAAAAGTGGTGAATGTGTGCTCATAAATGGCGTCTAAGGTTCGAGGCGCCTCACATCTGTGTTTGGTGCATTAGTAATGGAACTTTGAGGCATTAGTAATGTACCAAACATGTGTATTTGGCACTAATAGCCGACACACCACACGTCTTGTTGAGATTTGTGGGGAAACATTCAAGATTAATACCATAGTTTCTTTTTCACTGACAAGCTATTCTAACACCTATTCTTTTATTTCCAGCCGGCTGTGATGTGTTTGTACTCACTGATAATACTGATAACTCCACAATACACGATTGAGAACGAGATTTATGGTAGAGGCTGTGTTGGTTTAATTCATTTATTGCTAGGGACAGTCAGGGGCACACAAGAAGACACAGACAGAGTGAGGCTCTATATATTATTCTTGCAAAGTGATGGGGGGTTGGAAAACTATATAAGACATAGCATAGTATATTGAAGTCAGACATTCTGGGATATGCTTTTTGCCATGTAACTCTATTGTTGTTGCACCTGTATGAATAAATGCTTGGTTTTTACTTGTATTTTAATTTTGAAAACCCGATCACATCTAAACCGCTGTTTTAGTGATACCACTATTCTATTCACTAAATGTTATATACGAGCCTAGCCTAACCTCCTACCAGCCTACGATAAACTCAAGTCTCTCCGCCACCACCTGTAACAAATAATCCAGAGCCAATCACTGATATGACCTGAGGATTAATTGATGTTGACTGTGGCACAATCTGTTTGTTTTTCTATTTCTTTCAGGGACCAGATACAGGACAAAGAAGGAAACGTGAGATCAGCAGTTCAACATGTTATTAAATGTGACCTTGAGAAAGAAAATATAACAAATCCGATGGTCTTACCTCTAACAGATTGTATCATCGGTTTTATTCTACTAGATGTTATATGCAAAGATCAAGATGATTACATCAGATATATCAGGACGTTCTCACAGCTGCTGAAACCAGGAGGACATCTTATATTAATTGGGTCTTCAGATAAAACATATTTTACAGTCGGGAAAGACAAGTTTCATGCTTTGACATATAATGAGGATTTTGTCAGGAAAGTTCTAGTTGCAGAAGGCTTTGTTATTGATTGCTGTAAGGTTAAGGAGAGAATGGGTGAGAGTGACCTTATTGATTATAAGTAGAGATGGGCGAATTGATTCTAACGAAGTGGAATTCGTTTAGAATTTCAGTAAAACTTTGATTCTGAACGAAGTCGAAGTTTGGGGTGATTTGAGGGAACGAAGCGTGTTTTTGATTGATAAAATGGCTGCGAGCACATGGCGTTACATGAGGCAAAGAAGTCTGGGAGGAAGAAAGGCATAGCCTGCATGACATGTGCAGAGATGAACCCAAATCAGAGACCAGCGGGATTCTGTGACGTCACCGCACTATATAAGTCCGGGCACGACGCTGGAAGCCACACCGCTCTCACTGTGCTGTGTAGGGAAGGTGCTGCCGCTGCTGCTCACGATATCTCATACTAAAGAATTCACTTTTATACAGCGATTTTTGGGGGGGTGTCACAGCTTGTCTCAGAGACTGCTTCTTTTACGTTCTAATTCTGATTTTGTGGGTTTTGGGAAACTGAAGTCCAGTGTGCGTCCAATTCAGCTGCATATACATTTTAATGCAAATCTGCTCAGTCTTTAGCACATTGAATACCAAAAGGTTATCTAAGCCGGGTTGCTGTTGTATTCAGTAAAGGAAACAGCGTTTTTACAATCCAAATACCACTTAATTTTGTTTGCTCATTTCTTTGCGCAATTTAGATCCAGGGTTAATTAAGCGTTGTTTCTGCTGTTATGGTCAGTAAAAGAAAAGTTGTTTTTCACCGCCAAATAAGAAATTTTTCCCTGTAGCATAATTAAATTCTGAAGGTTAATTACGAGTTTTTCTGTGTTGTGCTCCGTAAAATTCACGCGGTTTTAACATGCTACAAAGCTGGAAATTGTTGGCAGCACATTTCTTTTGCGCAATTTACATCCAAGGGTTTACTAAGTATTTTTCTGCAGTTGTATTCTGTAAAAGAAACGTTTTTTTTTCACTGCCAAAGAAGAAATTTTGCCTGTAGCATAATTCATATCCGAAGGTTAATTACAAGTTTTTCTGTTGTTGTGCTCCGTAAAAAACACGCCGTTTTAAACACGCTAAAAAGCTGGTAATTGTTGGTAGCACATTTCTTTTGCCCCAATTTACATCCAAGGTTAACTAAGTATTTTTTTTGCAGTTGTATTCAGTAAAATAACTTTTTTTTTTCAAAAGCCAAAGAAGAAATTTTGCCTGTAGCATAATTCATATCCAAAAGTTAATTATGAGTTTTTCTGTTGTTGTGTTCCGTAAAAAAACACACCGTTTTAAACACGCTACAAAACTGGTAATTGTGGCAGAAAATTTTCTTTTGCGCAATTTAACATCCAAGGATTAACTAAGTATTTTTCTGCGTTGTATTCAGTAAAAGAATCGTTTTTACCCGCCAAATAAGAAATTTTGCCTGTAGCATAATTCATATCCGAAGGTTAATTAAGCCTGTTTGTACTTTTATATTCATTAGAATACACAGTGTTTTTCCTGCCCATTTGTGGAGCACAATTTATATCCAAGGGTTACCCAAGCTTGTTAGTGGGATCATTTGGATTCAATTACAGGGTGTGTATTTACCATATACAAATATCTACATTAAACAGAGTCTGTACATTTTTGAACAAACAGTATGTCAGACAGAGTGGTGGGAGGCTCTTCACCTGCGAGTGGCAGTGGCCCACAAACTTCTTGGAACAGGCCCATGTCGCAGAAAAAGCAAGGGGACGTCGCAGCAGGGGTCACTCGGTAAGGCCCCGAATTACCGGGGTCATCTAGCGGCCGGGTGTGTTGTTCACAACCCAAGGGTTTTTTGATTGGTTGACTAGGTTATCCACTTCCTCACAGATGACATCTGACAACCCCAGCCAAGAGTCGATGGGAACGTCAGACACAACCCTTAGTTGGCATGGCCCGGGAGCGGGTCAGCGGCCTTCACCATCCGCAACCCGCCTCTGTCCCATCTTTTCCCTCAGCCAGAGATCTAAATATGTGGGCTGGGCTTAGCAACCACTATACAGCGAGGATGAACAATTTGAGGAGGGCAGTCAGCAGCTACTTGGCAGCGAAGAAATGGGGCCAATATCCCCTGCTTCTTGCAGTAGGCAGCAAAGTATAGAGTGGGAGTGGCATGGGAGGTCATGTTGTGAGGGGTCAGCCTCTGCATACCAAGACCGGTGATGTGGACAGCAGGGGTAGAAAACCCACTTTTCAGGTCCAAGAAAGTAGCGGCACATGGGCTCAGCCAGGCAGCGGCGATAGTAGTCACTCAGTGCGGCGCGTTGGCGGTAAAATCAGCTACTCGGCAGTGTGACAGTTCTTTGCTAAGACACCGGAGGAGACGAATATGTGGGCAGAAAGTGAAGCGTGGCCAGGGAGCTGACGTTGGCACCACGGCCCTGCGTCAACACATGCAGCGTCACCATCCGGTGGCCTGGGAGAAACGTGGCTCAGATGTGGGGGGTCCAAACCTGCCGCCGGCCCCCAGCAGCGCCCATGGCACGCATGCCATTGCAGCCCGTCAAGCTCCACCACCACTGCAGAAGGGAACTGCTTCTCTTTGCCATCATCTCCCGACCCAGGTGCTCCTGCTCTTCGCTACTCATGGCGCCAGCAGTCGTTCAACGAGGCGATTGCAAAGAGATAACATTATGCGTCCAACCATCCTAAGGTGCAGAAGCCGACAGTGCTTCTGTCCAACTTGTTGGTACTGCAGTCCCTCCCTTTCCAAATGGTGGATTCTGCACCGTTCAGAGAACTAATGGCCTGTGCTGAGCCGAGATGGAGAGTTCCAAACCGTAATTTATTTTCCAAAAAGGCAGTACCAGCACTTTACAAATATGTAGAACAGAATGTGGGCCAGTCCTTGAGCTTATCGGTTTGTTCCAAGGTGCACGGCAGCGCGGACGTCTGGAGCTGTAACTACGGTCAGGGCCAGTACATGTCCTTTACGGCCTACTTGGTGAATGTGGTTCCTGCCCAGACACCCCAACAACTTGGACAGGAGACGCCGCTTTCTCCTCCACATTGTCAAACTGCTGCTCCTGCGCCAATGTCCGCCTCCTCCTCCTCCACCACCACCACCACTCAACCTCCACAAGTGCTTCCCATCATACCACATGGGGTAGGCACAGGGGTGTCACGCAGTTCACACCTGGCTTGCCTCGGCGAACGAAGTCACACAGGGGAGGAACTGCTCCGCGTCATGAAAGCAAGAAATCAATGTGTGGCTTTCCCCCGCACCACTGCAAATCGGAAACCATGGTGACGGACAAGGGGAGGAACATGGTGTCCGCGCAGCACCGAGGAGGGATGGTCCATGCGCCCTGCTGGCGCACGTGTTTCAATCTGGTTGTGAAAAGGTTCCTGAAGTCTTCCACCGATCTTCAGAAGATTCTGAAAATGGCCAGGAACGTGCATGCATTTCCACCCATTCCTACAAAGCCAGGAACACCCTCCTCGAGTTAAAGCGGCAGAACGGCTTCCCCCAACACACGCTGATATGCGATGTTCTAACCCGTTGGAAATTCCAGCCTGCACATGTTGGACCGACTGTATGAACAGAGAGAGGCCATTAAACGATTTTTGTTTGTGATCCAGCCGGACAGGAGTACTCCTCTGTGTAACTTTGATGTCAACCAGTGGCACTCATGCGTGACAACCCGCCGTTTGCTGAGGCCATTTGTGGAGGCCATGTTATTTGTCAGTCCGCCAGGACTACGGGATGAATAACATCATTCCACTGCTTCATGTCCTGGAACGATGCGAAAAATCTGTCTGGGCAGGGGACTGGAGACGTGGGGACTACATCTCGCGGTCACAAAGAGTCCGGGGGGACTGAACTGGATAGGGGGAGGAGGGGGAACATTGGAGCAGAAGCATTGTCTAGTGAAATGATTGGATTTCTAACCAGGGGGACAGAGAGCAGGAGCAGGAGCAGCTGGAGGAGGTAGATGGAGATGAGGAAGACGAGTCAGATTACATCAGCCATGACGCCTCACTAAAACTTTGAGAAATTAATCTGGGTTCAAACTACCTGCCTCAGCCACTGTTTTGATGCCACCAGCCGCCTGATGCCACACATCTGCTGCCAGTTTCTGCATCTGCCTACCACCATCTTTACCAGGGACTGTCATTGTGCCACTATATGACCTCATGCAGCTGCTGCTGTTGCTTGTGCCATGGGGCATACACCCCTGTGTCATTTTGGGCCCTCTCTGACATCAGCTGTGCTGCCGTCACCTCCACTCTCTGTCATTGTGCCACTCTGTGGCCTACTACTGTTTTGCCACCTCCAGAATGTCATTGTGCCACTGTCTGACCTCATGCTGATACTGTGGCTGCTGCCTTGACCTACATACTGTGTCATTGTGCCACTGTCTGACCTCATGCTGCTGCTGTGGCTGCTGCCGTGACCTACACACTGTGTCATTGTGCCACTCTGTGGCCTACTCCTGTTTTTGCCACCTCCAGAATGTCATTGTGTCACTGTCTGACCTCATGCTGCTGCTGTGTCTGCTGCCGTGACCTACACACTCGGACATTGTGCCACTCTGTGGCCTACTCCTGTTTTTTCCACCTCCAGAATGTCATTGTGCCACTGTCTGACCTCATGCTGCTGCTGCAGCAGCTGCTGTGACCTCCACACTGTGTCATTGTTCCACTCTGTGGCCTACTCCTGTTTTTGCCACCTCCAGGAATGTCATTGTGTTCACTGACTGACCTCATGCTGCTGCTGTGTGTGCTGCTGCCTTGACCTACATACTGTGTCATTGTGCCCTCCTGTGGCCTACGCCGGTTTTGCCACCTCCAGAATGTCATTGTGCCCACTCTCTCTGACCCATGCTGCTGTGTGCTGCTGCCGTCACCTCCACACCTCTGTCATGATGTTGCCCATCTGAGCCCTCAGCTTGTTTTTTTTTTCAGCTGATGCTACATGGACTTTAACAGGCTACATTCCTGCTTCAGTTTTTGGTCCAGTTTTTGCCCCTTAAGTGCCCAGGGGAATTTTTTAGTGAAGTCGAATTTCTAAAGTGGCGGCAGTCATATGCGTGATAACTAAAACACAACATTGTATAGACCAAACCAAGCCTCCCCTCTGCATATTTAAGCATGAACAACGTTCAACAGCACCCTGCAGGCTCTGTGCAGCCCAGAAATAGCTGTTTTTAAACGCGATTCGTCCCAAAGTAATTCCGACCTAAACAAATTTTGTTGGAAAATTCGCCGAAGTCGCCGATTCGAATTTTTTGAGAGAATTCGCCCATCTCTAATTATAAGGCCATGATATTTATTAAATCTCATAAGAAGAAGTACTGTAGATCTGCAAGTTAAATCTGTATGTCAAGAGTTAGTGTTTGAAGCGATAACGGTTGGCTATCGACATCGGCATAGTCGATAGTCGGCATCCATCGATAAGGTTTTTCGATAGTCGATAGTTCGATCCATCTCCGAAGACCCATTAAATTCTATGGGAGAGAACAACACCAACAATCTTACACCCAAAAAGGGCTGGAGAAGCTGGAATAACAGCCACAACAGTCCCAAAATGGATCCTGCTATACATCTTAGGGCACAACGCTTAGGCTATAAAAAGCACAGAAAAAAAAGTCACACACCATTCAACTATCCCGGTCTTGTACCACAGTATGACCCATAAAACCTGCATCACCCACAAATTTAAAAAGTGCGCAGAAGGCAGTTATTATAATGAACATCATTTACTTGAACTGGATATTGAATATCCCTTCCTGGAACGCACAATGACCCTAAAAACCTCATGACCCCACAGATTAAAAAGTTCGGTAGAAAGTAAGACCTATGAACCACATTTTAGTTGAACTGGACATTGACAAGACTGTCCTGGACCGCAGCATGACCCTTAACCTGTTCTGACCCACAGATTAAAAAATGCCGAAAAAGGAGTCCCTTTCAACCACCATTTTAGTTTCACTGGACAATTGACTATAACTGTCTGAGCCCAGTATACCCATTAAACCTGTCTGATCCCCAGATTAAAAAGTGCCAGAAAAAAGTATCTTTCAACCGCCATTTTAGTTGAACTGGACATTGACAAACCGGGGGCCCCCTTTTGTCCGAACCGCAGCATGACTCAGTAAACATGTCTGACCCACAGATAAAAAGTGCGGAAAAAGGAGTCTTTTTCAACCACCATTTAGTTAGTAACTGGACATTGACTATACCTGTCCCTGGAACTGCAGTATGACCATTAAAACCTGTCTGACCCCAGGATTAAAAAGTGCCGGAAAAAGGAGTCATTGCAACCACCATTTTAGTTTTTTGGAACTGGACATTGACATACCTGTCCTACCGCAGTATGACGCAATAAAACCGTCTGAACCACTTGATTAAAAATTGCCAGAAAAAGGATCTTCAACCACCATTTTTAGTTGAACTGGACATTGACTATACCTGTACCTGTGCACAGCATGACCCACGGGCCGGAGTTACAGTGGGTGCTTTTGGAGACCCAGCTGGCGTCCGTCATCTATTAACACGCATGTTAAAATGCCTGATGACGCACAACGAAAAACTGTCCGTGCTGAAGCTAGTGGCGAAGCGGAAGTGTGAGAACTCCACCTTCCTCAGTACACAGTCAAGACCTGGTAGCGCTTGCCCCCTCCATATGAGTGCGGACCAATTGAGCTTCCACTTGGAAATACTTGTGTTAACGCTCCTGTTACACCCAGGTGCCCTTTTTCTTGGCAATCTTTTTCCTCATTTACTCAACGTGCTGGAGGAAAACAGTCATCTGTCAGTGCTCCCACTCCATGTCCTCTGATAACCTACATCTGGTCAAGTTTCCTGTACCTCCCTTGTACAATTCAGAGGATTTTTTTAACAGCAATTTTTGTACATGCAAGTTTTTTTTAGTAGTTTAATCTAGAAAAACACATTTTTAAAATAGATGAATCCCCACCATTCTTTTGTTTCTCTTTTTTTTAAATTAATATTACAATGGGTTTTCCTCATATACAGGATGCTAGCTATGTTAGAGATCCTTGCAAAAACAAGTCATTTTTGCAATATGGTGTCCCATAACATGTCCTAACCTATCCAGTTTTTCTGACAGCACCATCAACCCTTGATCACTGCTTTGACAATTGTGAAGAACAAATGTCTGTTAGAAATCAACAATTTTTTAATAATAGACCTGTAGTTAGCTTGCCATTGTCACAGCAAAATGCCCCCAAAAATTCAACAACAAGACCCATGAGCCACTTTGTGACAATTGTGAAGAACAAATTTTGTTAAAAACAACATTTTTTTTTTATAGGACCAGTTAGTTATAAGCTTTGCATGTCACAGCAAAATCCTCCAAAAATTCAAAGCAGACCCTTGACCAACTTTGGACAATTGTGAAGAACACAGTTTCTGTTAGATACAACATTTTAAATAGGACCTGTAGTATAGCTGGCATGTCACAGCAAATCCCCAAAAATTCAAAACATGAACCCCTTGAGCCACTTTTTACAATTTTGAAGAACAAATGGTCTATTAGAAACAACATTTTTTTTAGAATAGGACCATTAGTAATTGCCTGCATTTCTAAAACAAAGCAGCATGACCCAAAAAATTTATAAAAATACTTCTCAGCCACGTTAAAACTTGTGAGGGAGAAATGCTACTGTAAGAACCACGATTTCTCTTCCAAGGACCCATGATTTTGCTTTAATCTCACACAACATGACCCAAAAACAATTAAAAATATGACTTCTCAGCCACTATAATAAATTGTGAGGGAGAGAATGCCACTATAAAAGACACATTTTCTTTCCAAAGGACCAATAATTATTGTTGTATTCTCAACACGCAACATGACCCAAAAATTATAAATATGACTTCTCAGCCACTGTTAAAAATTGTGAGCAACATGACCCCAAACCAATGACAATGCGAAAATTCTAAAGATGAATGTGAGTAAAGTTGATTATGGTTTTGTCATGGAAACCTTGGTGTCTTTTTATGTCTCCTCACAGTAAAAAAAAAACCAGCCAAATGAACTGTTTTGGAACCTGAGAATAAAAATTGCAGTAAGAAATGATCATTTTAAAAATAATTTTTTGTCAAGAGGCCCAATTCTGTTTGGAGAGGTAATGGGAGTAGATCCAGCAACTAATCGGTGACCTCGGCAATTGGGTCCACAACATCATCAGAGATCCATGCCTAAACATCTTGATGACAGTCAAACGATCACATTATCTGTGAAAGCCGGATGCGTTTGTGCTGTAATGCAACCGCTGTGCTGAAGTCCGCTCAGATATGAACGCTGGCTTGCTGGGGCAGGACAACACCTCTATTGCGTGGCGAGCCAGCTCGGGCATCGTCCATTTTGGAATACCCAGAAGTCTATTGGTCGGAACACATAAAAATCAAATGTGTTGAGACGCAGATAGTCGTGCCCCATATTCTTAAGCTGGTCTCTGGGGTTGATAAGTGTGCCAGCATTGCAGCGTTTGGTAAAGTGGAAAAATAAAGATGCAGAGAGTCACACCATTAGGGCTTCTGCACCTTTGCTGCCTGCTGCAGCCGCTATGACTACTTGGCATTTAAACTGCTGTCACGTCACTGGCGTTGTTCCACAACGACATTGAAGAACGTGAAGCAGACGCAACAGAGTCTCCATTGAACTATCAGCAAGGTCTCCATTTCCTGCATTTAACTCTCTATTTGGGTGGGTGGAAGAAAGTGCTGAGTTTGTTTTGTACCGGGGATCCAGGAGGGTGCCACCCAGTATGTTGTTCATTGTTGATGGCCTTATGCGAGGATCATGTTGGAGAAAGGAGCATCCCCAAGCACTCATGTGAGAGATGGAGGCCTTGATTACCCAAGCCTCTGGGTCGAGGGGCACTAGCAAACTGACTTCCTCACCCTTCCTCCTCCGCTAAAATTTCGCGCCAACCCTTTCCAAGGCGGGCGTCGGTAACATCGGTGTCTAGGAATACCCCTCCTCCTCCGCGCCTCCGGCAAAAGCTTCAACACAAGCCCTATTGCCTGAATATCCCCCTAACTGAGCGCCACCTTGCACTAGCTCTGGACCCCGAACCACTGCCTAATGAAGACCGAAAAAATTTGTAAAACTTTTGGGGCCCTTGGGATTTGACGGAGAGAAAGGCTCCGTGTCCGCATTGCCGTCCTCCTCTGTCCTGGCGGGGAAAAACCGTTTTTTCAGAGTGTCCAACGATCTTTCCCAAAAAAGATCAACAAAGCTCATCTGACAAGGGAGTCCCACTGACCATTTTTTTGGGTTCTTCAAAAAAGGCAAGGGTGGTGGGAGACCTTTTCACCTGCCTCCACTCTCGTGGCTCCAAAACCCCAGGTCCGCACCGCGCTTGTCAGGCCATGTGGGCACTTTGTACTGCTAAGGGATTGGGCCCGCTGCCAAAAACGCGGAGCATGTGGGGGGGAATTCCAGTGTGTTTTTCCACTCAACAATGAAAACGGTTGACGGGGAGGGGCCGAGATGACCTGCAACGGGAGCCAGGGGGGACGAAGCAGGGTGCAACGGCGGAAGTGCGAACCAGACCTCGAGCCTTCTTCAGCAGGGAGTCCAGACCCGGTAGCTCTTTAGAAATTTCCTGGGCACCAGGGTTTTGAAGTGCCAGGGAAGGGATGTGCTCCAGCCTACCGATCTTAAGGGCGGCCAGCAAATTTCGCCCGTTACGAATACCACCTTGCCTGGCACAGCTCTTTTCACCACCACACCGGTCCGTTGCGGAGGCCGTCCACAGCTCTGACCTTTAGGAGGTGCAAGGAGCACCTTCCCTCGACCTCTACCTCCCCTGTCAAAACCCCCCTTTGCTCGCTTCCACCTTTCATTCGCTCCATGTTTAAAATTAAAAATTTGGAAGGTATGGAATAGTTTTGGAAAGTC
>JAODAL010078404.1:0-12928 GCA_025379985.1 Phyllomedusa bahiana
AGTATTTAAATCCCTCAAATCAAAACAAAATTGGTGGGGTTCAAAAAAATAACCCGCAAAAGGGAGATTATCCCAAAAAAAAGTGGCCTGCCGGCCCCAAAATGAAAAAACACCGTTTCTGAAATTTTATTCGGGTAAAAACAAGGTTTTTTTTTGGGAAACCCTTTTAATTTCACCTGGGGGTTGAAATACAAAATTTTCTGCATTTAAAATTTAAAATGAGAGGGTTTCCTCAAGAAAAAAAAAAAAAAAAAAAATGTAGTGCGCCCAAAGTCAAAAAAAAAATTTCTGAAATTTAAATTTAGATAAAAAAAAAGGATTTTTGGCAAATTTCAATTTCACCCGTGGTGACCTACCAAAAATTTCAGTATTCAAATTTAAGTGCAAGGTGCCTCAATGACAAAGCTGTTTGGGGCCCCCAAAAGTGAAAAAAACCACATATCTGTAATGTTTTGGGGTAAAAAAAAGGGTTTTTTTGGCACCTTTTCAAATTCACCGGGGGTAACTTCCCAATTGCTGGATTCAAATTTAACTGCAAAGGGGGTCCCATAAAAAAAATCGGGACTGGGCCCAAAATTTCAAAAACAAAAATATATGTAATGTTTTCGGATAATAAAAGGGTATTTTTGGCCCCCTTTCCAAATTTTCCTGTGGTGACTACCCAAAAATTTCAGGGTTTTACATTTAAAGTGCTAAAGGGGCCTCAAAAAAACAAAACTTTTAAATGCGCCCAAAAATTTTTAAAAACACGTATCTGTAATGTATTTGGTTTAAAAAAAGGTATTTTTTGGCAACCCATTTTTCAATGTGGTAAAATACACAAATTGCGGGGTTCAAATTTAATGCAAGGTGGCTCTAAAACCAACAAATCTGGAAATGGGGAAAAAATGCAAAAAAAAAAGTATTTGTAATGTATTCGGATAATAAAAGGTATTTTGGCACCTATAAATTTCACCTGTGGTGACAAACAAAATTGCTGTATCCAAATTTAACTGCAAAGTAGATCTATCAACAAAGCTGGCCTGCGCCAAAGTGAAAAACACGTATGCTAAAATGTATTCGGATAATAAAAGGTATTTTTTGGCACCTATCCATTCACCTGTGGTGACTAAAAAATTCCGTTTTCCCACATTTAAGTGCAAGGTACCTCAATGAACAAAGCTGTAGTGCGCCAAAGTGAAAAAAACACTTATCTTTAATTTTTTCGGATAATAAAAGTTATTTTTTTGGCACCTATCAAATCACCTGTGGTAACTCCCACAATTGTGATTCAAATTTAACTGCAAGGTGGCTCTATCAACAAATCTGGACTGGGCAAAAGTGAAAAAAAACTTATCTGTAATGTATTCTGATAATAAATGGTATTTTTTGGAAACTTTCAATTCACCTGTGGTGACTACAAAATTGCTGTATTAAAATTTTAAAACTGCAAAGTAGATCAAATCAACAAAGCTGGCCTGCGCCAAAGTGAAAAAACACGTATCTGAAATTTTATTGGGATAATAAAAGGTATTTTTTGGCACCTATCAATTCACCTGTGGTGACTACAAAATTGCAGTTTCACATTTAAGTGAAAGGGTGCCTCAATGAACAAAGCTGTAGTGCGCCAAAGTCAAAAAACACGTATCTGAAATTTATTCGTATATTACAAGGTATTTTTGGCACCTATCAACCTGTGCTGATTTGCTGGATTCTAATTTAAGTACAAGGTGGATATATCAACAAAGGTGGAATGTGCAAAATTGGAAAATGAACACCTTTTCTGAAATGTATACTGATAATAAAAGTGGAGTTTTGCAAACCTAAAAAAAGAGACCTTGCAGTTACTAGAAAGAAAGTGTATCCTATAAGTTCAGACTGCCCAATATCCAGGAAATATTTCAATAGAAAACTGTTAATAATTTAAAACTATTGCAATGTCTACACTAAGTCTTGGTGAACTTTTATCCATATTCTTTTTAGAGCTTGTCTGTGTTCGCCCGCGGGGGGCCCCCCCCCGCGACTTTAAACAGGGTAGATGCTCCTTTAAAATTCTCTACCTAACTATATAAATCTTCCAATCTCTAATCTAAACTAAAATTTTAAGGGTCACAGCTAATAGTAGAGGTTTCTCTGTGAAGAAATATAATAAAATTTTGCTGAGCTGTTTGGGCACAAGCCCGAGCGCACGTCCTTCGCTCTGAGACGCTGAGATACAATGAGGCTGAACAGGAAACGCTGTTCTATGTAAAACGAGGTCATGTGATTTTTTCCAGCCAATCGCAACCATACACATCCCAGTCATGACGTCGCACACACATCTCACCCTGCTCTATTCTGTAATCTCATTTGCTGGCCGCCAAAATTACAGGAAGCCCCCGAAAATGGCGCGATCTTAATAGATGATGCACAGATTTTAACCTAAATTATCGCATGATCTAAAAAATCCGATCACCATAAAAACTGTGCCGATTTCAACTTTGTCGATAATAATCGCTCAACACTAATGGTCAATAGTCTAGGATATGTTCATATTCGCTGTTCTAATGTGATATCTTGTGCCTATACACTTCGCTGATTTGTACTACATGTATGTTTCTGAATAAAGCGTTTTGAATATGAAAAAAACCCCTCAAAGCATCACAACATGTTTTGCCAAAATGTTAAATCCTCAAAACTCCTGAAGATGCCATACAGTGGATTTGCTATTTTTTAAATATGACAGTCACAAAATTAAATTTATTTTATTGGTATTTTATAAGATAGAGCAACACAAAGTAACAAGTATTTGTGAAGTGTAAAGAAAATGACGTGCTTTTAACAATGTTTTCAGATTTAAAAAAATGAAAAGTATGGCATGCATATGTATTCAGGCCCCCTGAGTCAATACTTTGTAGGACCAACTTTAGCTGCAAAGATAGCTGCAATCTGTTGGAGTTTGTCTCTACCAGCTTTGCACATCTAGAGGCTGGAACTTTTGTCCATTCTTCTTTGCAAAATATCTTTAGCTAAGTCAGATGGGTTGACGAATGAACAGCAATTTTCAAGTCCTTCTACAGATTCTTAAAGGGATTTATGTCTGGACTTTGACTGGGCCACTTTAATATTTGAATATGCTTTGATTTAAACCATTCCATTGTAGATTTGACTGTATATTTAGGGTTGTTGTCCTGCTGGAAGCTGAACCAACACCCAAGTCTCAAGTCTTTAGCAGTCTTTAACAAGTTTTGCTCCAGGATTGTCCCATACTTAGATAAATCCATCTTCTATTCATCTCTGACCGGCAATTATTATGCTGTCAGCACCCTGCCAAACACTGGAGATGGTGTGTTCAGAGTGATGTGATGTGCAGTGTTGGCTTTCCTTCTCACATAGCTTTTGGCATTTAGGCCAAAAAGTTAAATTTTGGTCTCATCCGACCATAGCGCCTTCTTCCACACGTTTGCTGGGTCTCCTACGTAGTTTTTTGCAAACTGCAAATGGGACTTCTTATTTTTTCAAAAAGGTCTTTCTATTTGCCACTCTTTCATAAAGGCCAGATCTGTGAAGTACATGACTAATAATTGTCAAGTGGACAAAGTCTCCCACCTGAGCTGTGGATCACTCAGCTACTCCAGAGTGACCCTGTGTATCTTAGCTACCTCTCAAATTAGTGCTCTAATTTTCTGACCTGTCAGTTTAAGTAGACGGCCATGTCTTGGTAAATTGTTAGTTGTGTAATAAACCTTCCATTTATGGATGATTGATGGAATAGTGTTCAGAGCTTGGGCTATTTTTTTAAAAAAAACAACCTAACCCTGCAATACATTTTGCCACAACTAAGCTGTCTGGCGCGTTCCTTGGTTTTCATGATGCTGTTTGTTCACTATTATTCTCTAAAAAACCTCTCAAGCTACCACAGAACAGCTGTAGTTAAACTGAGAATAAATTATATACAGATGTACTATATTTACTAATTAGGCAATTGGTCACAATGGATTTTATTTAGGTGGCTGAATACATATGCATGCCAGACTTTACAGTTTTTTTAAATTTGCAAATATTTAGGGCGACATGTATGATTGGGATTTGCACCTGCTTTGTGGCGAAAACTGTGGCTCACCGATCCGAATCCCCGGTCGGACGCAGGGATGCGATGTTAAGCGCAAGCTTCGCCACTTTCGGCTGCGCCTAACATGAAGGGGTGTGTAAGGGGCATGGTGTGGGCGTTCTGGGGCGGGGCGCTTTCGAATACTCCGAGGCATGCATGATCGCGGGTCGGCAAAGTGCGGCGCATTGCAGCGCTCGACAGCTCCGACAGGCAGACCTAGTTGATTGTGGTCTAAATGAGCCGGAGGAGGCGAAGTGAAGCGAGAACGTAAAATTAGAGGAAAAATATATAAGATCGCAAAAGAAATAAATCTCAGCTCCATGAGGCATGCAGTATGATTCCAAAAATCTATTTTGGTGTAAAAATATTCTCTGAAAAAGAGCTCAAACCTCTAAAAAAATACCCTAAATAAAAACACTAACAAAAAATCAAACGGCAGCAACATCAGGAATTTGGATAATGGAAATTTTCCGGGAAATACAGTAATTCAAAATTCTAAAGCGTTTCTCATTGGTCGGCAGAAACCCGCTAATCAGAATAGGAGCACAGTGACCCCCTTATAAAACCCAAAGGGGAAAATATTGACCAATCACATGAAAAGGTGGGACAGTTCAAAATACGTAAAAAAGGCCCAAAAAGAGTTGTTATTGGCTTAACTAGCGAGGCTTTGGCCTATCCCGCCATTTAGAGCGCAGCTACTTTGTCCCCATTTTTAGTCTATGGAGAATGGGGGCACTAAAATCTCAGCTCGTGCGGCATGGAGTATTGTAAAAAAATTGTTTTTAAATTTAAATGTAAAACAAATTTCCCGTAAAAAGCTAAAACCTTCTATAAACATACAGAAATAAATCCTAACAACCGGTTTTGTCGCCGCACCCGGCGCTACCTCAGGAAATGCGATATAGAAAATTGCGGGGGAAATACAGTATTCAAATTCTGTAAGCGTTCATTGGTCGACCCTAAAACCCGCCAATCAGAATAGGGCGACAGTGAACCATTGTAACTAATGGAGTAGTATTTACCAATCAAAAAAAAGGCGGGAAAAGTTCAAATACAGTAAAAAAGGCAGAAAAAGAGTGAATTGGTTGAGGTAGAAAGGTTTGTTTCCTGGCCAATCGGTGCGAGTACTTTGTTCCATTGTAGTCTATGGAGAGATCAGGGGAATGAAATCTCGGCTCTCAGTCCCTGCGGCATGGAGTATGATTAAAAAAATCGTTTTTATTAGGTGTAAAATATTATCTAAAAACAGAGCTAAAACCTTCAAAAAAACATACATCAATCAAATCACTAACAACGCGTTTGTCGCCGGCGCTACATCAGGAATTGGGATATTGAAAACTGCCAATGATCAATAATATGGGTGTTACGAAAATAAAGAAATAAAAATGAACTTATTGAATTCATTTTTATTTATTTTCGTTACACCCATATTATTGTTAAATTTTATATAGAGATCGGTACAACTTCGTGAGTTTTTATCTTTTTTATTTCAGGACAATGTACAGTTTTTATTAGAGATTGCATTAGAAAACCATAAGAGGTCGTTCGCTCTCCCATTGGCCAAAATAATCGCGCCTCTTTTATCTTAGCCAATCAAAAAATAGAGTCGCTCTGCATTTTCTTTTTCCATAGAAATCTATGAGATAAGTAGCTCCCCACTAATTGGGCTAAGCAGGACGAGCCCCTCTTCCCCCCAACCAATCACAGTACTAAATATTTCCCGTAGACAGTAAAAACCCTTTTAGGGCGCGCTTCTATCGTGCCCTTCTTGCTCCACTCAAAAAAAGAGCACTACATATGATTGGGGGATTCATATCCCCCCGCCGGGGGCTCAACCAATCAGCTCTTTTCTGCCTTTTTTACTGTACTTTGAACTGTCCCTCCTTTTCATTTGATTGGTCAATACTACTCCATAGGTTATAATGGTTCACTGTCACTCCTACTCTGATTGGTTTATGCCGACCAATGAGAAGCGCTTACAGAATTTGAATTACTGTATTTCCCGGCAGTTTTCAATATCCCAATTCCTGATGTAGCGCCGGCGACAAACGCGTTGTTAGTGATTTGATTGATGTATGTTTTTAGAAGGTTTTAGCTCTTTTTCAGATATTTTACACCTGATAAAAACTATTTTTTTAATCATACTCCATGTCTCACGGAGCTGAGAGCCGAGATTTCATTGCCCCGATCTTTCCATAGACTACAATGGAACAAAGTAGCTCGCACTCTGATTGGCCGGGATCACCAAGCCCCCGCTAGCTCAACCAATCAGCTCTTTTCTGCCTTTTTTACTGTATTTTGAACTGTCCCGCCTTTTCATTTGATTGGTCAATACTACTCCATAGCTTATAATGGTTCACTGTCGCTCCTATTCTGATTGGCTGGTTTCTTCCAACCAATGAGAAACGCTTAAAGAATTTGAATTACTGTATTTCCCAGCAATTTCCAATATCCAAATTTATGATGTTGCACCGTTCTTGATTTTTTGTTAGTGATTTTATTTATGTATGTTTTTTAGAAGGTTTGAGCTCTTTTTCAGAGAATGTTTTACACCTAATAAAAACGATTTTTTTGAATCATACTCCATGCCTCACGGAGCTGAGAGCTGATATCTATTTCTTTAGTGATCTTATATATTTTCACTTTAATTTTTAATGATCAACTTTTTCACTACATTTAATGGCTTTTAGACAGCTTTGATTTTTCACTTTATTCATTCATTCATTTAAAAGACAACTCTTTTTGCTATTCACTAACATGTTTAATGATTTTTTGCAAATTCCCAGCCTGTCTCGAATCGGAATACCTGTTAGGCGCAGTCCTTCTGCGCCTAAGTCCCGCACTGCGCCTTACAGACTGGCGAGGCGCAGGGAACTTTTCACCACATGTATGAGCGCACCTCCTCAGGCGGCGAATCTAAGGCGCAGTCCCGCACTGCGCCTAAGTCCCGCACTGCGCCTCACACACTGGCGACGCGCGGTGGACTCTACACCGCATGTATGAGCGCACCTCGGGTGCCGACATACATGAGGGGCAGCTTTCACTTGAAATCGTGCGAAAACGTGCGCTCCGATGCCTCGAGTTTGATACATGTCGCCCTTAATTTGCAAATACTTGCTACTTTTTGTTGCTCTGTCCAATAAAATATTAATAAAATACACTTAAGTATGTGGCTGTAACTTAAAAAATGAGGAAGAGTTCAAGGGTTATGAATACTTTTGCAACCCACCGCATCTCAGCAAAATGTGTCACAGAGGCTTGAGAGATTTTAAGTCAGTTTTCTATGTTTTCCTTATATTGAAACATATTACTATTGATCATTATCATTAAAGGGAAAACATAGAAAACTGATTGCCATATCCATACATATTTTGTACAGGAGGATGATAGTGAGTCTTTCAATAATGAGGACTGCATCAACTATAGCTTTTTAGGTCGAGGGACAGTTCTCTCCTTTTAGTTCCTCTAGTAAGGGTGGGTATCATATGAACAAGGGCTGTTAAGAAAAGATTGCAAAAAAATCTAGGCTTGTCAAATGCCAAGTAAGGGTGCAATACACAGATTAAGTGAATGTAATTTTTCATAGTTACATAGTTTGTAAGGCCGAAAAAATACGAGACGTCCATCCAGTTCAGCCTATTTTGTTAAAGTGTTGCTAGAGTGTTGATCCAGAAGGCAAAAAACCCCAATGTGGTAGGAGCCAATTGTCCTCATTTTAGGCAAAAAATTCCTTCCCGACTACAATCTGGAAATCGGAATAATCCCTGGATCAACGTCCCTACTCCAGACTTCTGCACTTGCACCAGAAATGCATCCAAACCCTTTTTGAACTCTGTTATTGAATTCACCATGACAAGTTCCTCTGGCAGAGAGTTCCACAGTCTCATTGCTTTAACAGTAAAGAATCCTTTTCTATGTTTATCTGGAAACTTTCGTTCCTCAAGACATAGAGGATGCCCCCTTGTTCTTGATACAGTCCTGGGTATAAATAAATCTTGATAGAGATCTCTATATTGACCTTTAATATATTTAAACATATTTATTATTCCCCACTGAAGCCGTATTTTCTGTAAACTAAATAACCCTAATCTTGCTAATCTTTCTGGGTATTGCAGTCCACCCAGTCCTTTTATTAATTTTGTTGCCCGTCGTTGTACATGTTCAAGGTCTACAATGTCTTTCCTGTGCACTGGTGCCCAAAACTGTACACAATATTCCATGTGTGGTCTAACCAGTGACTTGTATAATGGGAGAATAATGTTCTCATGATGTGCATCTATGTCCCTTTTAATACACCCCATAATCCTATTTGCCTTGGCAGCTGCTGCCTGACACTGGCTGCTACAATGAAGTTTACTGTCCACCAGGATTTCCAAGTCCTTCTCCATGTCACTTTTACCCAGTGTTTTTCCATTTAACATGCAATCATGTAATGGATTTTTCCTCCCCATGTGCATAACCTTGCATTTATCTGTGTTAAACCTCATCTGCCATTTCTCTGCCCAGGCCTCCAACTTATCCAGATCCCTTTGTAATAACACATTATCCTCCATTGTGTTGATAACTTTACAGAGCTTAGTAACATCTGCAAAGATCGATATTCTACTGTACAATCCATGTGTAAGATAATTTTTGAAAATATTAAAGAGGATAGGGCCCAATACTGACCCCTGGGGTACCCCACTAGTAACAGAGATCCAGTCTGAGTATGTAACGTTAATTACCACCCTTTGCTTTCTATCACTGAGCCAGTTGCTTACCCACTTGCACACATTTTCCCCCAGTCCAAGCATTCTCATTTTACCTACCAACCTTTTATGTGGCATGGTATCAAATGCTTTAGAGAAATCTAGTTATATGACATCCAATGCCTCACCCCGATCAGTCTAGAACTAACTTCCTCATAGAAGCTGATGAGATTAGTTTCACAAGACCGATCCTTCATAAACCCATGCTGGAACGGTGTTATACATTTATTTTCAGTGAGATACTCCAGGATAGTATCTCTTAGAAAACCTTCAAACATTTTACCCACAACAGAGGTTAAACTTACCGGCCTATAGTTTGCAGGATTACTTTTTGACCCCTTTTTGAATATTAGCACCACATTTGCTATGCACCAAATGTGGCGCATAGCCATAAATATTAAGAATAGGGGCCTATCTATGACATTACATAACTCCCTTAGGACACGTGGGTGTATGCCATCAGGACCTGGGGATTTGTCTATTTTAATCTTCTTAAGATGGAGCTGCACTTCTTCCTGGGTTAGATAAGGAACATTTAAGTTGGAGTTTACCTCATCCCTTTGCATCGTTCAGCAAAAAGGTGAAGACCCAGTGTTTAATGTAACAATAACAGAAGATGTCAGCTTTAGGAGTATGCAGGGACAGTGAGGGATTGGATTGAGGGTGGGAACCATATATAGGATTCATTGGGTAAGGGTTCCAAAAAAGGGATTTTAAGGAAAACCCAAACTACTGGCCCAGAAAACACATGGAGAATGTTAAGTGAGTACTTAGGAATACTTATTTTTGTAGTTGGGAAACACCTAGTCTTCCCCTGGATCTTTGCACATAATTAGATGTGCATAGCGTAGTATGAGCCCAAAGAAAAAAAAGACTTTTATATTGAAGATAGCAGAGAATATATGTATGGATACAAAACCATAAAACATTAAAACGGTATAGAAGCTTTGATAGCCAGGCCATTTTGAGGTTGTGTCCAAAACAAGAGAAAGGAAAAGTCTTTCAGGCATTTAGTAAGCACAGTAATATTTGTATAAAGTAGGGGAGAAGGTAAGTAGTAAAGTATAAGAGTAGATAGAAGAAATTTTGACACCCAAGTAGCTGAGATGAGTGCTGGCCAGGGGGAAGGGAAAAATTATATTTCAGAAATGCAAGTTCAGATTACACTTGAGGCATGTTGATTGCCATAGATTTTTTAGGATTAATGTTAAGAACAGAGATCAAGGCAAAGCTGGTTAATTACATCTGAAAATTGTTTAGATAGACTTGAGGCTAAGCAGAATATCATCAGCATAAAAGGTTAAATAGGACCTATTGGTTCTGAGACAAACAAAATTTGGGGTGCTTTTTTCCAGGATTCCATATAAAAATTAAACACTTTCAGCTAAAATTGTTGGATTGTTGGAAAAAATATTTTTTTTTATTTTCACAGCCTAATGCTAAAAAAATTGTGAAAGACTTGTGGCGTCAATATACTCCCTACACTCCTGGATATATTTCTTAAAGGGTGTAGTTTCCAACATGGGGTCTTTTTAGAGGTGTTTATTAAAGGGGTTTTGCCACGATGTAATGTTGACGTGGGATCCTCCAAAATGGGTTTTTAATCACTTTTCTAAATATATGTGATTACAAAAATTGCAGCCTGAGAGAGCTCAGCCTTCTTTACATGCCCTTATTTTACTTAAAAAGGGGTCTATTAGATACGGCCTGAAAGAGCTGGACGGGCTGGCGCAGAGAGAGCTTCTTATCGGGATGAGGACTGAGCTGCAGAAGTTTTTAAGGCACCGGGTGGGCAATATGTTTTCTTTTGTATACAGAATAAAACTAGTTGCAGTTTTTATTAGATCCCTGCTTTATCTGATGACAGGGAACATGGAGAAGCTTTCAAGCTGCTGTGTAGAATAGGTGTTCTCTTTTGTATATAGAACCCAAACAAGTTATAGTTTGCTTATTTCAGTGAACTTGTCACGGGGAGCAGCAGCTTATGCAGCTTGTTCTCTGGCTGTGTGTGTCTCTCTCTCTCTTTCAGCTCCGTGATTTTTGTTTACATTACATTAGCATCTTAGCAGATAAGGCTCCTGACCCGTGCAGTCTCAGGCTGTCTTGCTGGTATTGACAATGCATGTTGTACTGTTTATTATTTCACTTAAGTTTTGTGACGCTCCCTTGGGGTTCCCTCACTCCTCACTCATCCCATCCCCCTCTCCCCTGCAGCTTCATGACTCAGCGTGTTTTGTTGACATTCTGCCTGTACTAAGGAGAGACCTACCTAAATGGTCTCTTGGCAAATCCCCTTTAAGTTTTTGCACCTTAGGGTGCCTGCAAACATGTAATGGTGACTAAAGAAAATCACAATCAAAATGAGATCCCAAAGTCCAGTAGGTGTTCCTGTGGCTTGTGGTTGAGTCAAATAGCACACTAGGGCCACAAATAGGATATCTATAAAAATAGTAGAGTTGGGGAAATTTATGTTGAGTTGCATTTCCCTGGTCAGATCTACCATGTTCCAGTGAATAATGGATAACAATTGAAAATCTGCAAAAAAAAAAAGGTGAAATTTGCAAATTTCACCTCCACTTTGCTTTAATTTCTATGTCACACCTAATGAGGTAATAAACTTCCTAAATGCTTTTTTGAATACTTTTAGAATTTATTTTCCAGAAGTAAACATGGACTGTATGGATCAAATTGTATTATTAACATGTCACAAGACAACAATCTTTGAATCACATGAATAGGTAAAAGTATCAAAATGTTATTCTCACATAAAGTGACACATTAGATTTAAAAAATGTGGCTTTGTCAGGTAAGTCAAAACTGTCTGTGACGGTAATGGGTTAAAGCACATGTTGATCAAATTGTGTATGCCTACCTACCACATTAAGGTAAAACTGCCATACATTTTCTTTGTGCTACAATACCTTGGTGCTTGACTGATCACATCAATTTATAACGGGATCTGTCAGATTCTGTTGATGTCTTGCTCTGTCTTTTTGATGGGAAAAATAGTGATGGGATGGAAAATTCATCATTCAATTATATTATAAAAAGAATACTGATATTAGGAAAACCCACCTTTCCAACAAAGTCTGATAGGTTAAATACAGCCATGATAAGTATAGGAAGCCACTCTCCCATTGTGCAGTTTCTGATTTCTGACTCCAACCCAGGGAAAAGGCAAAGCGTAATGAAGTAGGTTACAGAGATAGAGAGCATGTAAGCCCAAATCACTCGCAACACTAGATAACGATGGAACATCATATCTGCAGTAAGAATAAGTCAAGCAATCAATAATCTTTAATGTTCAACAGAATTATGTTTAATTTGATATTTTCACTAAACTATATAAGACCTAAAGGGAACTTTTTTGAGTCAGACACCTGGAGGTTATCTTGTTTAGAAAAACATTTTTATATCATCTATTAGGGTATTCAAAGCTAAAAAGGGGGTCTACATTCCGCTCTTGGCTTGTGTACAGCAGTTTAAAAGGCAACCAAATCAAACATATAGAGCTGTCTATATGCAAATGTTGTGGTCCTGACAGATACCAATGGAAACACTCATTCAAAATTGTTACCATTACCATTTTAGCATCAAAACTGATATGACTCTTACCTCTGAAGTTTGGCCAGGTGCTCTTCATTTTGTGCTCAGGAACATCAAACCTAATGTAAGTTCCTCTTGTTGCTAAATCTGACTGTAGTTCTATGTTGTTTTCTGTTGTAGCACATTTATTATCCTTAAAAGTATGCCAAAAAAAAATATGTAAACAGCAGTTCAAAAATAGTTCTACAGTAAATGCAGTAACACAGCATTTTTGGCCTCTGTAGGGTTACTGTGCCCAAAAGACCTTTTAGCTCTTTTCGTCAAACAAATTAGAAATTATTTATTAATACAATTTAAACATTCTTTAATGCTGAATTACAATAGTAAACTCTATTTGAATAAGTTTCTCTTTAAGACGAAGCAATTCAATTGCAAAATTCTTATATTTGTACTGAGGCATAATCAATGTGTTTCTGCAGATTCCATATATACTGTCTGTATATAAATTTAAAAAAGGATGTTGACTGGCAGACAGTGAATTTAATACAGACGATTACTGAGAAAA
>JAODAL010078405.1:0-12928 GCA_025379985.1 Phyllomedusa bahiana
AGAAATTTCCGACAGTCTGAGACCCAAGGGGAAAGAGGGGTTGGAGAGGAGGCTTTTTGTGTTTTTGCTCTCTCTAGTTGTAAAACACCACTTCTGTAACCCCAAAAAACCAAATGAAAGTTAACGCCTCATACTTTTTGGGGAAAACCCAAAACAGAGACCCACTTTCGACTCGGGAGGCCCTACAGGAAACAAGACCCCCCACCATTTACAGACATTGAAGTTATAAAATCTCAGGTGGGAATACCCTCTAAATTTACTGTGCCGCTGGGAAGGAAAACCCTACAATTGGGGCCCCTTTGGGGAGCAGATAAATTTTGGCCCCCTGCTATAGGAAATCCACAGTACAGTTTGCAAATCCCCGGGGGATCAGAGCAGCCTCATAAATTTGGCTGGGTTTTAGGTGACATCACCGTCACCCCTATTCTCCTGTGTGGGTTACCCCTTCCACCACACCCCCTACAGGAACCTCTCCTGCGTGACAGGGTCAGCCCTTCCCTCCCGGGCCCAAACCACCCCTCCGGGAACCGGTACACGTACACCTTATGGGAGATGATCCAGGGTTTTTGCGTGTTTGCTTCGGGATCCGTCCAGAGTGTAGTACTTCACGTCCGCCATAATGTCACAGGACAGAGCTGCAGCTTCACTTCTCCGGACTGAGCGCTGCTCCTTCCTGGACCGGGGACGGCAGATCACTCCCTTACACTGAGGCGCCCTCCTATTGGTCCGGAACGGACCTCATAACACCCAATCAGGACTGGCGGAGGTCCTGCGCTTCTATTGGATGGCAGGAATGTTCGGGAACCGCTCATTGGTTGCCGTTTGGGCGGGAAAGTTTTCGTTCAGACGGCGTTGTGTTGCGGAGGTGTCTTCGAGTTCGGCGGCGCAGTTACTCAGCCGGAGTGGGGCGTTCAGGCTAAAGTTCATTTCTCTGTACAGCGACAGAACTAGGAGTAAGGTTCAGTCAGGAGCTAGTGTGCACAAGCCGCGTCACTTCTTCTGCGTGTGACCAGAATTCACACTAGGCGGCTTCTCTGGTAATAAATATTAGCTACAGGCTTAGAACAGGCATAATGGGGGAAATTGTGAGGGATTAAATTTGGGGTCACACATGTTTATTGCTGAATATAGGTTACTTAATCCATGGGACTTTTCCACAGCAAATTCATGTGGGGTTTAAACCCTTTTGGGCCGGGTTTTGGGCCGGGTTTTTTTCAGCCTTTGGGTTTTCAACCGCCTGAAAGACCGCCAAAATGGCACAAGGGCTCTAGGGAAAACCCTTGCACAGCCCCCCTCTCACGGTTTTTCCGTGGGGCTTTTTTCCGCCGCGGTCCGGTTTCAAAATTTGTAAAGCACAATCTCGTGGGGTTTTTAGGACGGAACCCGTGTTTCTAATGAAGGGGGGGGATTTTTCCCCTCATAGCAGAGAAACCCCCCCCCACCACCCCCCGGCGGGGGGACAGCCGCAAAACAGGACAAAAACCGCCGTTTTTTCCCAAGCATGGAACGCCCTTTTTCGGCTACCTGCCTTATTGGGGATTTCTAGCTGTATCCCGCATAGAAATCCTTATTGAAAATGAAGGCAATTTTGAATCTCTACACACTTATATAGGCGCTCTCCCTAAGGAGAGATCTTCCCTTTCTGAGCCACTCATTGCTTCCCACTCCGCTTTCCAAAGACCTAGTGGGTCAAAAGCAAATTGAGGATTTGTTACATCCAATAGAGGGCGCTTGAGCTTCTCAGCTCCTTTCCCATAATGCCTTGTGATATTATTGAAAATTATTTATATTTACCTCAGTGGAAAATATGTGCTGTAGTTTGTATGACACGGATTTCGTAGCGTGCTTTTCAAAACCGATATGTGGTCAGAAAAACTTTGCAGTTAATGAGTTGGCAAAAATCCTCACAAAACCTTTGTATGTGTATTGCTTGTGGTTTTTAATGTGGATCTGCGTCCAAAACCAATTAGCATGAATTGGACAATTTCTGACTGCAAACTGCCTGTAATGAAATCTGAAAAACGCCTCCAACCACATGCATGCATGTACGTCAGTAAAAATACATCGGACGATGCAGTTTTCAATCCGTGTGTATTAAATTTTACTCTTGTGAATGTTTCCCTAGGAGCTTTTGGATGATTATATATATATATATATATATATATATATATATATATATATATATATAATTTTTAATGATATCACCCTACAAATATGTTTTCAGAACGTAGACCCCCAACCCTTTACACTCATGGGTGCCTCTATGCCATATTGATGGGCTGTTTGGATACTAGAAAACAAAACTTGCTAGTCTGTTAGAGCCTGATAAAAAAAAGAAAAAAAAAATGTATCATGCCCTCACGGACTAATGAGCTTTTTTTGGTGTCAGAACATCCCTTTAAGATACTGAGAATTCTGCAACTAGCAGACTATTAAAGGGGTGTTCCCATCTCACACAATTGATGGGATATGGAGAGGATATGCTATCAATTTGTGGGACCCGCACCTATCTTGGGAACCAGTTGTGCTTCCGCACTACTCCATTTTGTTCTATAGGGATTTTGAGTACAGCAGAACACATCACTTACGACCTGCATCTATTATATGTTAGCCCCAATATACTATTGCTGAATACAATTTAGGAACTGAAACTGTGGAATAGCCTGCCTGAGGAGCTGGTCACAGCAGGAACAGGTGAGGGTTTAAAAAAAGGCTTGGATAAGTACATTAATAAATAATATTAATACTTATGTAGCTGTATAAAACATCTAGATCCAGTCTGAGGGCAATTTTGGGATCAGGAATAAAATCTTCCTTAGAGCAGATTGGTTATTGCCTTATAGGTTCCAAAGCCGTCATTAGTAGGGAAAACTTAAAACTCTTATCCCCCTTCCTTCATCCACATCGTCCAGATCCTTGGTTGAGCTTGATGGACATACGTCTTTTTTTTCAGCCGTACTAACCATGGAATTATGTATTTAGAAAACCACTCTCAGCAGTGAGCTGCACAAACCTAGCAGCTACCACCTGGCGTCTCTGTTGTAGCTGAAACCCTTTCTTCTAGTCTGGAATCTTCCTTTGGTTATATACTTATTTATTAAGGCAGATGCACCAGAATTTTGCCTCAATTTCATGCACAAATAACGGTGTACATGCTTTACACCACATTTACTATATGCTTTAGACAGTTTCTAGACACTTCTGCATCTCGGCTTTGCGAAAAAGGGGCATAGTTTAGCGCCTAGTACCATGTACAAAAAAAGCTATTAGTAGCATAAAGTAGTGTAAAATTAGACCAGTCTAAAGATCTGTCAGATTTATCAACACTGTGATACACATTCTAAGACTGTCTAGCCTCAGTTTACACTACTTTAGTCCGTACTGATAAATTTGCCCAAATGACGCCTGTTATTCTGAGACTTGCACTGTATTCTACTAATCTGTCACTAAACACCTGTAGAATTTTCTTAACAGCAACTGGAGTGCCGTGGTTTTCTACTATTGAAACTATAGGGTGACAGGTTTATCTGCTGATCACCCACCAAAAGATTAACCTCTTAAACCCCAGGTCTGAAAAGTACTTAAAGGGGTTGTCTCTCTACAATGATTGGGTTTTAATTAAAAGATCTTTAAAAAACAAGCAGCTTTGCAATATATGTTCATTACAAATGTTCTACTGATTTTGAGTTATCCCTGGTAGTAGAAGTGCATCAGCTCCTCAAATCACTATAGCCACCGACCTGTTGATCTGTATCTCACTGGCTGCCAGTGCTGGTGACCTCAACCGCTTGTCAATGCAGGTCAGAGCACAGAGCCCCTCCCGCACAGTATGAGGCCACTTGTGATGCTTCTGTAGTGGAGGGACGGGGTCGGCATCTGTGTCTGTGTAGCTGTGCTGCCTACTCTCTCCTGCTCTCTACACAGATTGAGGAGAGCAGAGGTGAGGCTGATCTGTGGTCAGTACGATGTGACAGCAGTGAAGTGTGTTACTATAATCATGATGTGTCTGTGGAGCTTTGACTATACTAATAGAACAGATCGGGGGGGCATGTGAACGGTTCATATCCCTCCCTGCTCTGCTGTATTAGTGTGATTATAGTAACACACTTCACAGCTGCCCTGTGTCTGTTCTGATGGGAGGATAGTGTTTGTGTTTGTTGTTGCTTGAGATGTCCGTGGAGATTTGTATGCTAAGCAGGGGGTATAGGAACCTTTACATCCCCCCCCTGCTCTGCTATTAGCATACACAGCTTCACAGACCTCTGGCTCCATAGCCACTCATAGATCAGCCCTCTCCCTGCTGTCTCCTGACTCTGTGGAGAGGAGCAGCAAGAGCTCGGCACAGCAGCACAGTGCAGCTAATCCAGCAGTGAGCAGCCGCCAGCAGACCTAGGCAGGCACACACAGGGTTAACTCTGGCAGCAAAACCCCTTGCCCCCCCTTTTTCCCCCCCCTCCTTGTATAGAAGTTACTGCAGTGGAGGAGGAGAGCTGTCTGTGTGCTGAGGGGAGGAGGGAAGGGGGAGGAGAAGAGGCAGACAAGAAGCACGTCCCTGAATTCAAAAATCCTATGGTGTCAGACACACTGAGGTAGGCTGAAAACCTGTAGTGAGACAACTCCTTTAATGGCCAGCACATTTTTTTTTTTTTTTTTTAGTTTTTCCCTCTTTATGTTTCAACAGTCATAACTTTTTTCTTTTTTCTTTGTATGTGGCCTTGTTTTATGTGGGAGAAGTACTTTTTGGGGGCATAGTTTGAGTTTACATATAAATTACTGCAGACTTTTTTCCACTTTTGTTTTTTACAACCTTCACATTTGACACTAAATAACCTGTTAGATTAATTCTACAGGTTATTACGGTCCTGTAGATACCTAATAGATGTGGGGGGTGTTTTTGTGTAATGTAGGCAAAATGATTTTTTAATAAATATTTATTTTATTTAATTTTTTCTACACTTTTTATTTGTTTTTACTTTTTTTTTTATAATCCCATTAAGGGATAACTATTTTACAATTTCCTTTTACACTTAGTAAAGTATTAGAATATTTATATATGCTAATACATTACAACATGTGTCAGTGAGACCCAGTCAGCAGTCAAGGCAGCACACAGTCTGCCCTGACTGCAGACCTTTTACACAGACAGCCCTGGGGCTACTGTAGGTCCCTGTTCAGACATTCCCCAGGCTCTGTTGGGTCTCTGGGAGTCCCGATCACCCAACGGAGCAGGGGAATAATCTTTGATTATTTGGTGGTCACGTACCGTGGAAATAAAAGGGTTAAGTGCCGGGGAGCAGAGGTTTCCTCCACTCTTGTTTCTGCAGCGACGTCTCTAGTCAGTGGGTGGTCGTTAAGGTGTGAATCACCATAATATTATGTAGCTATCATTTTTTGCTCTGCCACACCCTGTGTCAACCAGTGTGCAAAAAGTGCTTAAAGCCCACAGTAAGGCTATGTTCACACGGTGTATTTGCAGGGCGTAATTACGCCCCGCAATTACGCCGTGTGACCGGGGGCGGGAGCGGGGGGCCGGCACTTCGCCGGCCCATAGACTTGAATTGCCAGCGGCGCCTATACGCCGCTAGTAATTCACATGTCAATTATCTCCCCGCCCGGCGGCTTCGCCGGGAGAGGAGACGTAATCCATAGTTCCTATGAGAACTGTGAATTACCGTAATGAATGGGCCGTTTTCGGCCCGTAATTGGCGCACTTCGGCACGTAATTACGGACCGAAATACGGCCCATTTTAAGCCATGTGAACATGGCCTAAAAGTGTCTGTAAGGGTATGCTCCCACGGCGTGTTGAGTCTGTGCGAACATACGCTTTTAGATACGTGTTTGGATCCGTCTGTCGGACCCTAAATGGAACCAAACACGTATCTCATAATTAGCTACGTGATTTACATTGCTTTTAATTTGAAACACGCATTGGCGTTCACACGGGTGATCATTGCGTCTTTCAGATCCGTCTTTTGGATCCGTTCCAAGAATTGACATGTCAATTCTTGGTCCAAAAGACTGAGCAGGAGCCCTATTTTAAACTATAAGGAGCGATCCTGCTGCATCCACCACACATCCAAACAAGCAGCTGCATGTTGGATACGTGTTGGATCCATTTAGTATCCGATCGCCATTGCGTTTTTGGATGCAATTTTCTTATCCAACACGGATCCAAAATCAGATCCAAACACGCCGTGTGAACGGCCCCTAATTCTATCAACTACTAAACACTATACAGTAAGAAAACTGCCACTTCTCCCTGGCTGACACATGACGTGAGCGGGCTCACTCACTAAACACTTCATATGCGCTCCATACCCGGCAGATTAACGCTGACCCTGGCCGTTAAAGCACTACAGTACAATGAAAAAATACTATTAAAAAAAGTTTGAAAAATATTAAAAAATTTTAAAGTTCGGAACATATCCCTTTTCCCATTTTACAAATAAAAAGACAAACTTCCCCACCCCCCAATTAAACAGGCAACATCATTGCTATTGTTGCATCTGTAAGTATGATCTATTAAAATATAACATTATTTATTGCACATGATGAATGTCCTAGGAAACAACACTGCCACAAGTGCATGTTTGCTCACATTCCTTCCAAAAAGACAGAATCAAAATGTTGCATGTACCTCAGAATAGTACTAAAAGAAAGTATACTTCAGTCCTCAAAAAAACAAGCCCTCACACAGATCCATAAGCAGAAAACTAAAAAAAAAAAAAGTTAAAAAAACCTATTGATTTCAGAATGTGGCAATGCAAAGCAAATTATTTAGTTAAGTTTTTTTGTAATAAAACATAAATCTGGCGTCACTGCAGTCATACTGGCCTGCAGAATAAAGACGACTCATCATTTACACTGCACAGTGAACTTCATGAGCTGAATGTACAAGGTCTTTGACTGGCCTTCAACAAGGCAGCTCACAAAACAAGACTGAGTGGAGTTTTGCCCTGGCATTGTGAGAATATATATATATATATATATATATATATACACACACATATGAATGGCGACGTTCCACTCACATTTCGGCCGCCATCTTGGACCGGCTCAGGGGGTCTTAGCTCATGGATCGCCGCTTGGGTAAGCAGACTGGCACTTCAACACAGGGCACTTTGACACCAGGTTTCTTTAAGTCCGGTCTCCACCAGTTTTATTTCTTCAGCATAGCACACAGTGTACAGAAATAAATGGAAACAGAACCCTGGGTGTCTGGCCGCTTACTACACATGTAGAAACCCTTTCTACACCTAGTCTGGACCTAATGTCCAGCCATGTCAAGACACCGTTTTTACCAGCCTCCACTGGTTAGGCCTCCAGAGGTCAGCCACCTGCTGGCCTCAAGCCTCTGGGGCAAGACCCTCCTCAGCTCTTCGCTGCTCCACGTCCAGGAAGCGAAACACACCCCCTGTACACCTGAAGGCCCAGGCCTTTTATAGAAAACCCGAGATCTGGGGATCATTGGAAGTAGACGCCCACCCGACACATTGTCTACTCCCAATAAGAACCGACCCAGGAACGGCTGAAAAGCCAAACTAATTATACACAGTTGCCAACCACTTAGTGTGGCTGACAACACATAGGGCTGGCTCCTACCCCACCAAGGCCAGGTATCCTTGGTGGCATGTTGCATATACAACTCTGGTATCACTCCACCTAGTGGCAGAAACAGGCAACTACCTGTAGTCGCTCTGCCACTATAGATGGTGCATTTTAAGAAACTTTTCTGGTGCAATCACATTATCAAATGAGGACCATTGTGTTATAGGTATAATCCTGAATGGGGGATGACTACTAAATGAGAAGTCCTGCTCTGAATACTGCAAGGGAGAAGACGAGACCTTGCCTCAGAAAATGCTGGTAGGGGAGTCCTGCTGAGAAAGGAGGATTGGTTCTGTTCACCCATTATATGTTGCTAAAGTAGGTGGTACTGCTGTTATTACTTGGGGGGTTGAAATTTAGATATATCTCCAAAATTCATATAAATGTCAAAAGGATACCAATAAAAAGTCAACTCATCCCGCAAAAAACAAGCTTCTACACAGCTCTCTTCACAAGAAAATAAAAAAGTTATTGCTCTCAAACTATGGCAATGTTAAAATGTGTTTTCCTTTTTGAATAAAAGTATTTTTCTTGTGTAAAAGAAGTAAAACATAAAAAATATACAATGTGGTATTGCTGTAATCGTATTGACCTGCTGAGTAAAGCCAGCATGTCATTATACATCATGGGGACCTTGAGGTACAATTAAAAAATAAAAATCTCTACCAGGATTGCTGTATTTTGTTCAAAACGCCTCACAAAAACCTTAAAGGGGTTGTCTCGCTACAGCATTTGGCAGCCTGTTGAGCTGGTTGCCAAGCAGAGCTTGTGAAATGGAGGGGCGTAATTCTCCTCCATGCAGGGAGTATCTTCACTCTCTGCAGACATGCCCCCACACTGTGTGCACGTGATGATTCATTCTGTGTGAGCTGGGGGAGGTTCTCAGCTGTCTTAGACTAAGGCTATGTGCACACAGCAAATGACAAAATGCCTTCCAAAAATACAATGGCATTTCAGTATTTGCTGTGTAGACATATCCTAAGGAATCATTGGAAGTGAAAAGCTAAGTGTAACTCGATAGTGTATATCTAAATTTCTCGCTCTCTCTACATACTTTGTAACTAGAAGGGGCATTTGACATTCAGGACTCTGGGAAAGATGGGTGATTTTTTTTTCTCTGTCTCTCTCGCTCTCTCAAATAGTGGTATATCCTGCAGATTATTACACCTCTGACCTCTACAGATCTTCAGATCTGTTTGTGTTTACATGGGACTGCACATCTTTCTACAAATGGTTTATGTGGGACTGCACATCTGTCTCAAAAGTTTAAGTGGGACTGCACAGTACAGCTGTGTTCTCTCTGATTTACGTGGGACTGCACATCTGTCGCAAAAGTGTTTTACGTGGGACTTTACAGTACAGCTGTGTTCTTTCTGTATGTAATTCACATGGGACTGCGCATCAGATACAAAAGTGATTTATGTGGGATTGCACAGTACAGCTGTGTTCTCTGTGATTTACATGGGACTGCACATTTGTCACGTGTTTAAGTGGGACTGTGCATGTCACAAAAACTTTTATGTGGGACTGCATAGTACAGCTGTGTTCTCTCTGATTTACGTGGTACTGTGCATTTGTGTCACAAAAGGGATTTACGTGGGACTACACAGTACAGCTGTGTTCTCTGTAATTTGCGTGGGACTGCACATCTGAGTCACAAAAGTAATTTATGTGAGACTGCACAGTACAGCTGTATTCTGTCTGATTTACATGGGACTGCACATTTGTCTCACAAGTGATTTACGTGGGACTGCACATTTGAGGCACAATGGATTTACGTGGGACTGCATAGTACCGCTGTGTCTGGGACTGCACATTTGTATCGCAAAATTGATTTATGTGGGACTGCGCATATGAGGCACACAAGGGATTTACGTGGGACTGCATGGTTCAGTCTCTCACTCTTTATTTCTCTCTCTCCTGCACCATGCTGCTTCAACATGCTATCCGCTCACTGCATCCACATCCTGTGTTCTCTCCCATCTGCGACTTGGATGGAACATGCCATTCAGCCAACAGCCAGTAACACATTAGCTGGTCGTAGCCCGACCTGGGCTTCCACTCCGTTGCTAAGCACACATAAGCCAGCCCGTTCTCATAAACCATAGCGCTTTGCTAATGCGATCCAAGTACGGACATGCTTACATTTTTAGTCCCCTCTTTTCAAACTATGATCTTTGTAGTGAGACAACTTCTTTAATAAAAAGTGATCACAGCGTCATATGCACCCCATAATGGTACCAATAAAAACATCAACTCATCCCGCAAAAAACAGGCCCATAATCGACTCCGTATACAGAAAAATAAAAAAAAGTTATGCCTGTCAGACTATGACGACATAAAAATGCAATTTTTATAAATGCATTTCTATTGTGTAAAAGAAATAAAACATAAAAACTATATAAAATGTATATCATTGTAATTGTACTGACCTGCATAGTAAAGTTATCGTGTCATTTTAACCGCCCAGTGAACACTGTAAAAAATGAAGCCCAAAAACGATGGTAGAACTGTGTATTTTTCCCCCAATTTTCATGACTAAAAAAAACTATGGAACATCTGTGCACCCAAAATGCACAATACATCCCTAGATGATATCCATTAGGGGTGTTGAATCCAAGATGAGGTGACTTTATGAAGGTTTCACCCATTCTGGTACTTTTGGGGCTTTGCAAACGCAACATAGCACCCACCAAAATCTGTGTTCCAAAATCCAAATATGAAAAAACTTTGAGATTCTGGGTTCACATATTTTTGATCAAAAAATGCTTAAGCTGCCGACGAACTTACAACGTGATCTCAGGTCGGGCAGTCCTACGCTATCTTTACCTCTCAATAGAGCCAAATCCATTTTGGTTTTCTGCACCACGCCCACTTTCACAGGCTGTCATAAGAGTGCAGCTTGCAGGTTGGTTGTTTTTTTATTTTCTTTCTCTCTGGATAATGGAGGTCGGTTGACCCAGTGAGCGGCCTGGATTTGGCTCTATTGAGAGGTAAAGATAGCGTAGGACTGCCCGACCTGTGATCACGTTGTAAGTTCGTGGGCAGCTTAAGCATTTTTTGATCAAAAATATGTAAACCAAGAATCTCAAAGTTTTTTCATGTATGATAGATAGCATAAATGCTTCTTTAGGGATTTCCATGTAATGTACTGTATTGCCCAAAATCCAAATAGCGCTTCTTCCCTCTTGCGCCCACCTTGTGCCCAAACAGCAGTTTGTACCCACATATAGAAGATTGCCAAACTTAAAAGAAATTGCGTAACAAAATTTGGGGGGCTTTTTGCAGGATTCCTTGTGAAAATTAAACATTTTCAGCTAAAATTGCAGATTGTTGGGAATTTTTTTTTTTTATTTTCACCACCTAACGCTAAAAAAAATTTTGACACACCTGAGGGGTCTATATACTCACTACACCCATGAAAAAATTACTAAAAGGGTGTATTTTCCAATACGGGTTCTTTTTAGGTGAGTTAATTAAGTTTTAGCACCTTAGGGTGTCCGCAATCCTCTAATGTCGGCTAAATAAAATCGTATTGAAAATTAGACCCCAAAGTCCGGTAGGTGCTCCTCCTATTCTGAGGCTTGTGGTTGAGCCAAATAGTGCACTAGGGCCACATATAGGATATCTTTAAAAATGGCAGAATTGGGGGAATCGATGTTGAGTCACATCTACTGTGTTCCAGTGAGTAATGGATAAAAATTGAAGATCTGCAAAACAAAGTGTAATTTTGAAATTTCTCCTACACTTTGCTTTAATTTCTGTGAAGTACCTAATCGGTTAATAAGCTTCCTAAATGCTGTTTTGAATACTTTTACTGGTGTAGTTTCTTAGATGGGGTCATTTATGGGGGTATCTAACATACAGACACCCTCAAAGCCATATAAGAAACTGGACTGATCCCTAAAAAAATGTTGCAAATTTTCTTTAAAATGTGAAAAATTACTACTAAATTTCTAAGCCCCCTATTGTCATAAGAAAAAAGTCCTTTACAAAAATGATGTCAACCTACAGTAGACATATAGTAGATGCTAGTTGTAAACTATTTTGTGCGGAATAACTGTCTCACATGCAGAAATTTTTGAAGTTTGAACATGACAATTTTTCTAAAATGTCACGATATTTTGATATTTTTCACAAATAAACAAGGATTGCATGGACCAAAATTTCTTACTAACTTAAAGTTGGTTAAAGAGAAAACATTCTCTGAATCACATGGATAGGTAAAAGTGTCAAAAATTATTCTCACAAAAAAGGGTGTCACATGAAAAGTTTAAAAAATAGGGCCTGCAAAAAGGGTTTTAAAACTGACTGTGACAGTAAAAAAAAAAAAATAAATAACTAGGGTACTGCCAAAAAATAAACAAAACTAAAACCCTTTTCCTCACCTTCGTTCCAGTGCTGGCTCTGCGATGTCCCCTACTTATCTTCTTTCACTTCCATTTTTTGGCCAAACGGGACAAACGCGAAGAAAAATTGAAAACTGCCTTAAATTACCCAAAGTTTGGGAAATTTAAAAGCTCCAAACGGTGATGTAAGGCATTTGGGATTTTGGGCCTTTAGGCAAGTTCACACGGCTTATTGCCGGAGTAATTGCGGGGGCGGGTTTCGGGCCCCCAATTTCGCTGGCTGCCGGCAATAGAATCCATTTCCATGGCGGATATCCCCTGGATAATGTTTCATGTCCCCTTTCCCCCACTCGGGGGGGGTATTTGCCGGCGGGGAGGGGGGACAGAATACATAGTTTCCCAAAAAGGGAACCCGTGGGTTAACCTAATGCCCGGGGTGGAATTTCAGCCTTTCAACAGTGCAGTAAAACTGGGAAAAAGGCGAAAAACCATCCCCAAATCACCATGTAAAAGAGGTCTTAAAAGCCAGTCAGCGGGTGCAACATGATATTTAAATTTAGCCCCAAACCAGGGATTTCACAAAACGAGAGAGATTTCCCAGAGCACTGAACGGAGGGGAGGTTGAAGGGGGGGTATAGTTTTTTTTTTTATTTGGGGAGAGTGCCTTAGGGGGTTTATCACACCTTTTTATGAACCCCTTTTAAAAGGATCCTTTTAAAAGGATCCCCAAAAAAGGATCTAAAAAATTGTCAGTGTGATTTGCAAATTTAAATTGAATGGCAAAAGCGCATCGCTGTTCCCACGGGAGATCAAACGATGCCTTTTTAGGCCTTCTGCACTGCGCTTTTTGCATCCCCCTTTAAAAAAATTTGACATGTCCCAAATTTTTATTGCGTTTTACGCAACTGAAACCCCCAAAATAAAGGGGCCCTTTTTTGGGACTTGCCAAAAGCGCTCCACCCCTCCTGGG
>JAODAL010078406.1:0-12927 GCA_025379985.1 Phyllomedusa bahiana
TATAAATTCCCCTAAACTAAAATGGTGGTTGAAAGACCCCTTTTTCCGGCCCCTTTTAAAATCTGGGGGTCATGCAGGTTTGGGGTCATGCTGTCCCCAGGACGGGTATAGTCAATGTCCAGTAAACTAAAAATGGTGGTTGAAAGACCTTTTTTCCGGCACTTTTGAATCGGGGGGTCAGCGGTTTGGGTCATGCTGTGGCCCAGGACATGTTTTTGTCAATGTCCAGTTCAACTACAAGGGTTTTTTTTGAAAGAACCCCCTTTTTTCCGGCATTTTTAAAATCTGGGGTCAGCGGGTTTGGGGCTCTGCTGCTTCCGGACAGGGTTTCAATGTCCTTTCAATAAAATGGTTAAAATCATACTCCCTTCAAGCACTTTTTAATTTGGGGGTGATGCGGGTTTAAAGGGGTCATGCTGGGGTACAAGACGGGATATGAATGTTGTGTTTTTTTTTTTTTTGGTTTTTAAAACCCTAAGTGTGTTGCCTAAATGTAGAAAGACCTTTGACTTTTGTGGATTTAATTCCGCTTTCCACCCCTTTTTGGGGTGTAAAAATGGGGGTGTTGTGGCTCTCCCAAACTTTTAAGGGGCCATGCTCAAATCGACTGCTCACTACGACTATCTGCATGATGGCGTTTACGACCATCGACCGATGTCGGGGGCCAAACGAAAACGCTAAACACATTTACAGTTTTTCCTATTCCTCTGCATCACAATTTCTGCCTCTCTTCAATCATGGGAGGGGTTTTAAGAAGAACCTAAAAGAATAAACAACCAACCTTTTTTCCCATCGTAATACTTTTAATGTTAAAAATCTGTCGTTTTACCCCTTGAATTTGTAAATGCTGCGGAATATGTTGGCGCTTATAAATAAAAAATTTATAAAACTTCCGGAGTTCTTGCCCTTCTCACAATACAGTTCCTCCACTAAAAGGGGCCCCCATTGTCCTCGACTGATATTAAACAGACGATGGGGGAACTCAAAAAAAAAACTTTCAGTGCCCAGCCCCCCTGAACTATTGAAACAAATTTTGACTTTGCAAATTCACACAATTCCCAACGTGCTAATAATGCATCGAAGAGGACGTTCAAATCTGGGGCCCCCAAACTTCTTGACCTAGAGGAGAGATCCAAGGTAAAAACGTCGAATTTGTGGCATCGCTGAATCTTTATCTCGCTACCAGTTAAAACATACCAACGGTCTATGACTCCGTCTTTCAACTTCTTCAACAGTTTACAATTTCCCAAGTGCTGCTGCCAACACCGGCTGACACTGAGAGACAACCCTGTGGGTTTTTTATATATTATTATAATATATAAATATATATATATATTTATTTTATTTAATAAAAATTGAAGGCCCCCCAAGGGGGAAGGTGATAAAGGGGTAAATAGGCCCCCGGTTCTCGCTCGGTTTGGCGAAGTAATACAGGTCCCCCAGAGACCTGGCCTCGGTGGGGTAGAAGCCATCACTTTGTGTCAGCTGTGGTTAGCACATGTTTAGTAAAAGTATTTAGCTGTGGAAACACAGCTTAGTCCGGGTCCGGCTTTACCGGAGCAGTCAAAGATTTTGGGTGGTGGCTGCTCCCCCAGGTTCCAGTGCCAGGGTTTCGTCTGGCTGTATAAGTCAGCTAGTCAGCTGACTGTGGGGGGGTGTCCGTAGTTACAGGCCAGGAAGCTGGGCCTGAGAGGCTACACCACAAGCGCCAACTACCAGACAGTAGTAAGGACAACTTTTGTTTAGTTAGTGCTCGGACGAGCCGGAGTTTATTTTGTATATTATTTGTACAGACGTACATTTGGCTACCATTCGCACAATAAACGCCGGACAAGAACCGGGCTTCTGCTACAAAGCTGTCTGTGTCTCCATTTGCCCTGGGACGTCGCTGTACCACCGAGCTTACCCCCTTACAAGTTGGTGGAGGATGTGGGCGTTCGTTTAAGAGACTGTACTCTTGTGGAGACTTACATCCGTGTAACAGACAGTGCTGAAATCCCTTGTCCTGGGTAAAAGCGGCCACACAGTCAAAACCCGAGATGGCGAGCATGGAGGAACTAATAAAACAGCTGGTGCAGTCAAACCTCCACCTGCAGCAAGCCTTTACTGCACAGCAAGGAACCAACGCACAGCAACGACGTGTGCATGAGGAAGCCATAAAGGCGCAGAGTGAAACCAATCTGCTGTTGGCGCAGGTTCACCAGAGAGCGGCTAAGTAGCAGCAACAGGTGAATCAGTCCTTGCAACAGCAGATACAAGCCTTGGCAGAAAGACAAGGGGTGACTCAGGGGCTGCAGGCGGCATCCCGACAGCTCGTGCAGAGCGCACTCAGGAAAATGACGGCAGAGGATGACGTCGAGGCCTATCTGTGCACGTTCGAGAGGATCGCTGAGAGGGAGCAACTACCCCAAGACCAGTGGGCGGACGTGCTGGCCCCCTTTCTGACGGGAGAACCCCAGAAGGCATACTTTGATTTACAGGTCCAGGATGCCAAAGTCTATACCAAGCTCCGGGGAGAGATCCTGGCTTGGCTCGGAGTAACCTTGGCTGTTCGGGCACAGCGTGTGTACTCCTGGGAGTACAACCCGAACAAACCTGCGCGGTCACAGATGTACGACCTGTTCCATCTAACAAGTAAGTGGCTGCAGCTGGAGGAGCTGACGTCCGCACAGATCGTCGAACGGGTGGTATGCGACCGCTTCATATGTGCCCTGCCTGTGAGGATTCAACGCTGCCTAGGATACACCGATCCAAAAAGCGTGGATGAGCTGGTGTCCGTCGTGGAGCGTTTTACCGCCACTGAGGACTTCCTACAGGACTTGCATGCCCCAGGGAACCAGAGACGACCATTAGCTGGTAAGACTGTTCCTATTACTAGGGGGGGCGAGACTGTATGACAAGGAGGGTGGCACGCTGTCAGAGCGCACAGGTAAACGGATGCCAAATACCAAAAAGGACCCTACTACTAGGCCTCATGGCCAGGTAGTCTGCTGGCAGGGGACTCAGATGAAACTCCCCATGAGATTGAATTCTCAAGTTTGCAAATTGCCAGGGGAAACTTTGGTACTGAGCAGTTAAGGGACCCTAACTTAGTGAATGCCTTTAAAAGTGTTAAGGTTATCAATGGCGTCATCCAAGACCCTGACACTGAGTTGGTGTATCCCCATTTTGCAGTCCAAAATGACCTCCTATATAGAGTAAAAAAGACTCCGACTGAGGTCATAGAGCAGCTGGTGGTGCCCCAATCGCATGTTCGCTCGGTATTGGAGCTAGGTCATTCCCATGTGCTGGGTGGGCACCTAGGGGTGGAAAAAACCCGGGAACGTATCGAGCGGAATTTTTTCTGGCCAGGGATTTATAAAGCCATAGAGGACTTCTGCCAGTCCTGTCCCGAATGCCAAATTAATGCCCCACGGCCACAATTCCGTAATCCACTGGTTCCACTACCCATAATTGAGGTCCCGTTCGAACGTATCGCCATGAACCTAGTAGGCCCACTCCCAAAATCAGCAAGGGGTCACCAGCATATATTAGTCGTGCTGGATTATGCCACCCGATACCCAGAAGCCATCCCTCTTAGAAATACGTCATCCAAAGTCATTGCACGTGAGCTGTTTCAGATGTTCACCAGAAGCGGCATCCCTAAAGAGATCTTGACAGACCAAGGGACGCCCTTTATGTCAAAAATTACCAAAGAGCTATGTCGGCTCCTGAACATCACCCATCTGCGTACGTCTGTGTACCATCCCCAGACGGATGGCCTGGTAGAACGGTTTAACCGAACTCTAAAAGGGATGCTTAAAAAGGTAGTGGACAAAGATGGAAGGACTGGGACCGTTTGTTACCATACTTAATGTTTTCCATCCGAGAGGTCCCGCAGCGTCCATGGGTTTCTCCCCATTTGAGCTGCTGTATGGTAGGCATCCCAGGGGGCTATTAGACATGGCTAAGGAAACCTGGGAACAGGAGCAAACCCCACACCGCAGTGTTATAGACCACATAGCGGACATGCAAGACAGGATTACGGCAGTTATGCCAATCGTAAAAGAGCACATGCAGCAAGCTCAGGAAGCACAGGCCAGAATATACAATAGGTCTGCGAGGGTCAGGTCATTTAAACCAGGGGATCGTGTGTTGGTTTTAGTGCCGACTGTAGAGAGCAAATTCCTCGTTAAGTGGCAAGGACCCTATGAGGTCAGGGAAAAAGTAAGTGAGGTAAATTATAAGGTGTACCAGCCGGGGAAAAGAAAGCCCCTACAATTTACCACATCAACTTACTAAAACCCTGGAAGGACAGAGAGGTTCTTACAGCAGACAGGGAGGCCAAGAAAGTACCCAGCACTGAGTTACCCGAGGTCCGAATATCACAGTCATTGTCAGCAGTTCAGGTACAAGAGGTCAGAGAGTTCCTGCAGAGGAATAGAGAGACCTTCTCAGAAGTACCAGGTAGGACAAATATTATTGAGCATGACATTGTGACAGACCCTGGCCAAAAGGTGAGGCTGAGGCCGTATCGTGTGCCAGAAGCTCAGAGGAAGGCTATCTCAGAGGAGGTACAGAAAATGTTAGCCTTGGGAGTTATAGAGAGGTCAAAAAGTGGCTGGTCAAGTCCCATTGTCCTCATCCCTAAACCTGATGGCACTCTCAGATTTTGTAACGACTTCCGGAGGTAAAATGAGGTGTCAAAGTTCGACGCCTATCCCATGCCAAGGGTGGACGAATTGATTGAACGGCTGGGCCCTGCAAGATATATTACTACCCTTGACCCGACCAAAGGTTTTTACTGGCAGGTGCCACTTACCAAGGAGGCGAGAGAAAAAACGGCTTTTTCTACGCCTGATGGCCATTTTCAGTATGTAGTACTCCCTTTTGGCCTACATGGGGCCCCAGCCACTTTTCAAAGACTTATGGATGTAATCCTACAGCCCCACAGAGCATATGCAGCGGCCTACTTAGATAATGTGGTCATTTTTAGCACAGACTGGGAATCGCATCTAAGTAAGGTCCAGGCAGTGGTAGACTCCATCCGGGAGGCTGGTATGACGGCAAACCCCAAAAAGTGTGCGATTGGTCTTGAGGAGGCTCGCTACTTGGGTTACAATATTGGACGTGGGGTTATTAAACCACAAATGGACAAAGTGGAGGCCATTAAAAAATGGCCACAACCAGTCTCAAAAAAGCAGGTGAGAGCTTTTCTAGGGATCGCGGGATATTATCGAAGGTTTGTCCCAAATTTTGCCACCATCGCAGCTCCCCTGACAGACCTTACAAAAGGGGCTAAGTCCAATAGGGTAAAATGGGACGAAATGTCAGAAGAAGCCTTCAGAAATTAAAAGAGGTCTTATATAAGAGGCCAGTGTTAATTGCGCCTGACTTTAAAAGGAGTTTATAGTCCAGGCAGATGCCTCTAATGTTGGTCTAGGAGCAGTCCTGTCACGGGTAGTTAATGGTGAAGAACACCCAGTGGTCTACCTAAGCCGGAAGCTAACCTCGGCAGAGAAAAATTACGCCATAATTGAGAGGGAGTGCCTGGCTCTTAAGTGGGCAATTGAGTCCTTAAGGTACTACTTGTTGGGCAGACAATTCAGGCTGGTCACCGATCACTCACCTTTAAAATGGATGGCCCAGAATAAAGGCAAAAATGCTAAGGTTACCAGGTGGTTTCTTGCCTTACAGGACTACAAATTCTATGTGGAACATTGTCCTGGTTCTCAGCAAGGCAATGCGAACGCATTGTCACGGGTCCATTGTCTGAAGGCACAGTGTGCTCCTCCCCACAGGTCTGAGCAGAGGGGGGGAATATGTAAGGCCCCAAAGGGCAAGGTGATAAACGGGGTATACATAGGCCCCAGAGTTCTCGCTCAGGTATGGCGAGAGTAATACAGGTCACCGAGAGACCTGGCCTCGGTGGGGTAGAAGCCGTCACTTCGTTTGTGTCAGCTGCATTAGGCGGTTGGCATATGTTTGTCAAAGTAGTTTAGCTGTGGAAACACAGCTTAGTCCGGGTCCGGTTTTACCGGGAGCAGTCAAAGAGTTGGGTGGGTGGCTGCTCCCCCAGGTTCCAGTTCCAGGGTTTCGTCTGGCTGTATAAGTCAGCTAGTCAGCTGACTGTGGGGGGGTGTCCGCAGTTACAGGCCAGGAAGCTGGGCCTGAGAGGCTACACCACAAGCGCCAACTACCAGACAGTAGTAAGGACGACTTTTGTTTAGTTAGTGCTCGGACGAGCAGGAGTTTATTTTGTATATTATTTGTACGGACGTACGTTTGGCTACCATTTGCACAATAAACGCCGGACAAGAACCGGGCTTCTGCTACAAAGCTGTCTGTGTCTCCATTTGCCCTGGGACCTCGCTGTACCACCAAGCTTACCCCCTTACAATAAATATATATATATATATATATATATATATATATATATATATATATTTTTATATATATATATATATATATATTATAAAGATATATATGTGTATATATATATGTGCACGTCTATACTAAAACTGATACATTTTTAAATATATGTATGAAAATATAATATATACAGCTGAAACCAGAAGTTTATAAACACTATATAAAAAGCCCCATCTGCAGGTTTTTCTCACTATCTGACATGAAATCAGAATAAACCTTATCTGTTTTAGGTCCATTAGGTTTACCAAAATTATTTATATTTGCCAAGGGCCAGAATAATAAGAGATAGCATTTTTTAAGGCATTTTTATTACTTTCTGCAAAGTCAAAAGTTTACATACACTAGGATTACTATGCCTTTAAACAATCTGGGACAGCCTATATGATGATGTCATGTCTTTGGAAACTTCTGATGGTTTATTGGCAACATCTCAGTTAATTAGAGACACAACTGTGGATGTATTTTAAAGGCACACCAGAAACACATTGCTGTTGTGTCTAACATCATGGCAAAGTCTAAAGAAATCAGCTAAGATATCAGGAAGAGAACTGTGGACTTGCACAAGTCTGGATCATCCTTGTATGCATTTCCCATATACCGGGAGGTGCCTTGTTAATTTGTACAAACTATTATACACAAGCACAAACAACATGGGAATGTACAGCCATCATACCGCTCAGAAAGGAGACAGGTTCTGTGTCTCAGAGATGTATGTGCTTTGGTCCGAAATGTGCATATCAACCCAAAAACAAAAGCAAAAGACCTTGTAAAGATGCTGGAGGAAGTTGATAAGATTGTGTCATTATCCACAGTGAAACGAGTAGTGTATCAACATGGGCCGAAAGGCCACTCTGCCAGGAAGAAGCCATTACTCCAAAAGAAACATATAAAAGCTAGATTAATGTTTGCAAATGCACACAGGAACAAAAACCTATTGGAGACATATTCTGTGGTCTGACAAAACTAAAATTTAACTGTTAGCCATAACAACTATAGTTGCATTTGGAGGAAAAAGAGAGAAAATTGAAACCCTAAGAAAACCATCCCGACTGTAAAATACTGAGGTGGCAGCAGCATGTTGTGGGGTTGTTTTGCTGCAGGAGGTACTGGTGCACTTCACAAAATAAATGGCATCATGAGGAAAGAAGATTATGTGGCAATACTGAAGCAACATCTCAAGACATCAGTCAGGAAGTTAAAGCATCGGTTGAAATGGGTCTTCCAAATGGACAATGACCCGAAGCATACTGCCAAACTGGTTGCAAAGTGTCCGAAGGATAACCAAATCAGTGTTTTGGAGTGGCCATCACAAAGCCCCGATCTCATTCCTATTGAAAATGTATGGGCAAAGCTAAAAAGGCAGGTGTGAACAAGGTGACCCACAAAAATGGCTCAGTTACACCAGTTCTGTCAGTAGGAATGGGTCAAAATTCCTACCAACTAATGTGAGAAGCTTGTAGAAGGATATTCAAAATGTTTGACCCAAGTCATACAGTTTAAGGGCAATGCTACCAAATACTAATGAAATGTATGTAAACTTCTGACTTTGCAGAACGTAATAAAAAAAGCCATAAAAAATTATCTCTCTCTCATTATTCTGGCATTTGGCAAATGTAAATTTTGGTAATCCTAATTGACATAAAGCAGGTAAGGTTTATTCTGATTTCATGTCAGATAGTGAGAAAAACATGCATATGTGTCTTTTTATATGGTATATGTAAACTTCTGGTTTCAACTGTATATACATCATACATACTGTACTGTATATAACGAGAACAAGCAATCGCTCCCCCAAGTGGTCCAGTAGTCTTGGGGGACTACAAGCACAGGTTTAAAAATTATTTAAAAAAAATATTAAAAGTTCAATTCACTCCCCTTTTGCTATTTTACAAATAAAACAAATAAAAATAATAGTTACACATAATTGTTGTTGCCCAGGGAAACGCCCATTTAAAAAATTTTTAAACATTATTTTTCCCATACAATAAAAAAATTTAAAAGAAAAAAAATTTCCCCAAAAACTCAAAAAACTGGGGATTTTTTGGTCATTTAACCCCAAAAATTTTTTGGAATAAAAAATTTTCCCCAAAAAAAATCACATGTATCCCAAAATGGTATCTAAAACTACTTTAGCCTCTAGTCTGCAAAAAACAAGCCCTCACTGAGATCCATAGGTGGAAAAACAAAAAAGTTATTATTATTTGCAGGAAATTTGGCATTTGCATTATAAATTAAAAAAAATTTTGGGTTTTTTTGGAGTAAAAAAAACAGAAAAAAACCCAAACTTTTTTGGGTAAAAGCAAAATTTAAAACCCCAACCGGGCAAAATTTACAAAATAACACATTCTTTTAAGAGGGAACCTTAAAAAAAAAAACCCCCAAAAAAATTTAAAATTTGCAAAAATTTAATTTTTTTTTCCCCCAATTTTAATTCATTTACATTAAATTTAATGGAAAAATGATATTTTTAAACCCTTTTTAAAGCATTTTGCCTTTTTTTCATACGGCAATTTTCGGGTAGGGGTTCCCGAAAAATTGCCGTTTGAGAAATCAAGGGGGATCTTGTGCGCCCCAAAGGGGGCCGCGAAAGATCGCGGCATGGAACCCGGGCCGGTTTTAAAATTTACGCTGGTTTTAAAGGCCGATCCCCCACGGCCGGAGTGAGCCCCGGGGCCCGGGCGGGGGATTAACCCCCGAGGGTCCGACATCGTGGTGCGCCCACGCGGCTGCGGGGGCAGGGGGGGGTGAGCCCCTGCTGCCCGAGTTCCGGGGAAAAGTAAGGGCCGGCGCCCCCTACGAGTCCCATTCCCCGGCAGCCCGGATGCTGAATGACGCATCCGGGTTTTTTGGTTACGTCACGATGCCCACAATGCTTTGTGGGAAGCGGACGGGGGGGGCCATGGGCCAGCATACATTTAAAAGCTGTATGCTGATCTCCTTTTGGCATGAACGATCGACGATTTTTCATGCAATTCCCCCCCCCTGGGGAAAAAAAATTTAAAAAGTGGGGAAAAAGGAAAAAAAAAGTGAAAAAAAAAGTTTTAAAAAAGGTAAAACAAAAAAAAAAAATTAAAAAAAACACTTTTACACCCCCCTTTTCCCCTTTACAAACGCCAAACCGCCCAAAAAAGATCAAAAATAAATAAAGTCCCCAATTTTTGGGTTTTTTCCCCGGGCGGCGTTGCGAGCCCCAAATAAATCGCCGGTTTTTTAAAACCCCGTCCCGGGAAGCCTTTAAAAAACAAAACAAAAAAACATTTTCACAGAATTGCGATTTTTTTTAAAACCGCAGCAAAAAAATGAAATAAAAAGCGTTTCAAAACTTTTAAAAAACCCCCAAAGGGGGTCCCAATTAAAACGTCAGTTCACCCCGCAAAAAAAAATTCCTTTCCCAAGTTTTGTAGGGGGAAAAAAATTAAAAAGTTTTGGTATTAAAAATTTCGTTTCATAAAAAAAGTTTTACACAAATTAAAAACACTTTTTTTTTCAAAAAAATTGTGCTTTCAAAAAAAAAAAATAAAAAAAATTTTGGGTATCACCGAAATTCGCTTCCCCAACAGAGTAAAATAACTTGCACGGAAAACTGCATGGGGGAACGTTTTATTAAAAAAAAAAATAAAAACACCAGGATTGCAGTATTTTTCTTCCCCCCGCCTTAAAAAAAAAAGGATTAAAAGCACAAAAAAGTTTGCCCCCCTAAAAAAATGTTCCCAATAAAAATCAACTCATCCCCAAAAAAAAAACCCCCTATCCCAGCTCCATAAACAGAAAAAAAAAAATTTAATGGCTTTTCAGCTGGGGGTGATGAAAAAAAGGGGTTTTTTTCCTTTTCAAAAAATTTTTTTTTAAAGGGTGAAAAAAGCAGAAAAACAAAAAAAAATATAAAATGTGGAAACGTTTGTAATCGTATAACCCTGCGGGGAAAAACTAGCAGTCATTTAAAACCCCCACAGTGCCCGCGTAAAAATTTAAAAAAAAAAACACTCCCCGGGGGTTTGCTGAAATTTTGAAAAAACCCTCAAAAAAACCTTAAAAAAAAAGTGATCAAAGCTTTCACTTCCCCCCATAAAGGGTACCAAAAAAAAACATCAATTCTTTCTCGTAAAAAAAAAAGGGCCCCACAAGCAGCTCCATTGAAAAAAATTTAAAGGGAAAGTAGGGGCTGCAAATAGGACAACATAAAAAACGCAACTTTTTATAAAACTCGCTTTTTTGTGTAAAATTTAAAAAAAATAAAAAATTAAAAAATTTTTTAAAACTTTGTAATTGTCCCAACCCCACATTTAAATTTATCCCGTAATTTATCCCTTAAGGCGAATACAAAAAAATTTAAAACCCAAAAACAATGGGGGAAAATCCCGTTTCCCCCTCCCCCTTTCCCCAGGGCCCCAAGGGAAAAAAAAAAAACTACGGAACACCTGTGCCCCCAAAAAAGCACAATACACCCTTGATGAGACCCCTGAGGGGTGTTGAACCCAAAAAATAGGGAAACTTCGGGGAGGTTTTCCCCTTTCAAAGATTTTGGGGCTTTGAAAGATGCGACTTGGCCCCCCCCCCAAAAACCGGGTCCCCCCCAAACCCAAAATAGCGCTCCCCCCCCCTTGTACCCCCCGCTCCCAAAACGGGTTTTACCCCCAAAATGGAAAAGTATTACCGAATTTTGGAAAGAAATTGCTTTAACACAATTTTGGGGCTTTTTTTCCAAAAATTCCTTGAAAAAAATTAAACATTTTAAGCAAAAAATTGCAGTTTAAATTGGAAAAAATATTTTTTTTTTTTTATTTTCAAAACCCAAAAACACTAAAAATTTTTGGGTGAAACGCCTGTGGGGCGATATACCACTATCCCTCTGGAAAATTTTCCCGAAAGGGGGTTGATTTTTCCTTTTTGGGGGTTTCCTTTTTGGGGGTATTTTTTTAATTTTTGGAAACCCTTTTGGGTTGCCCGAAACCCTAAAATTGGCCCCCAAAAAATTAAAATTGAAATTTAAAATTGGCCCCAGAGTCCAGGGGTGCCCCTCCAAATTCGGGGGTTTTTGTGGTTATAATGCCGGGGGCCCAACTTTATGGGATATCTCGGGGAAAACAGCAAATCGGGGGAAATAAAATATTAATTTGCTTTTCCTTTATCACATTTACCGAATTCTTGCCAAAAATTGTAAAAAATTGAAAAACTGAAAAAAAAAAGTGAAATTTTGAAATTTAAACTTCCCTTTTTTAATTCCTGGGGAAAACACCAAAGGGGTTTAAATAAACTTAAAAAATTGGGTTTTTGTTTTACTTTAAGGGGTTTTTGTTTCTTAGTTGGGGGTCTTTTAGGGGGGAAACAAACAACGGGGTCAATCAAATCACGTTAGAACGGGACTGGCCCCCTAAAAATATGTTATAGAAAATTTTTCCCTTAAAAATTTTGAAAATTACTACAAAATTTTTTAAGCCCCTAATGTCGAAAAAAAAAAAAGGGACTTTAAAAAAAAATGTTTGCCAAACTACGCTACATATGGTAAGGCTAGTTATAAACTATTTTGATTGGAAAACTATTTTGTCTTACATGCAGAAATTTTTTAAGTTTGAAATTGGTAAATTTTTCACATTTTTTTACCATAATTTGATATTTTTCCAAAAAACAATCATTTTTTTGGACCCAAATTTCTTTTTTTTTAAACTTATTAAAACTATAATATTTATAAATCTTATAAAAATAATAACTTATAGAAAAATATGTCCCCGGTTTAAAAAATCTTGAATAAAATGGATAGGTTTAAAATGTCAAAAAAATTATTTTCCCCTTTAAAAAGACACATACAGATTTTTAAAAATAGGGGTCCTTTTAGAGAGGGCCAAATGGCTTTCCCGGGGGTTTTGGGGTTAAAAAAAACATCAATAAAAAGCCTTAAATCAAGTAAACCCAAAAAAAAAGTGTTTTTGTTCTGAAGGGCGGGAAAAAAAAGCAAAAAAAAAGGGTTTGGGACTGAGGTTTTTAAAAATGAGACATGTGTGCAAACATGTGGTGTATAAAATATATCCACAAACTATAAAATATTCAAAATATATAAGTATGGGAAACTATTTATATTTTTATTTTAATTAAAATAGATAAAATATATAAACAAAAAAAAAGGTTTTGGGTTCACCCTTTTTTTCGTTCCGGGTTCTTTTCCCATTATTAAAAAATCACTTTATTTGTAAGCTTCAGCCCCGGGGGAAGAATTTAAGAGCCCAGGAGTAAGCCCAGGGTTTTAAATGGGGCCTTACAACCGTATGCCACAAAAAGAGGGTGTTCTCCACTCCTTGTAACAAATTTTTTCTTTATTTTTAAAAAAAAGATTAAAATTCCTTTACGATTAATTTTTCGTCCGTGTTTTGGGTTTTTTCCCAAACCCCAATCATAGCATGAAAAAGCCAAAATGCCGCTGCAATTTTCCAAATGCCCAATGACCCTTTTTTTTAAAAAATTGAAAAAAAATTTTTTTAGGAAATTTCCCAAAAAAAAAACATACCAAAAAAACATGGCCCA
>JAODAL010078407.1:0-12927 GCA_025379985.1 Phyllomedusa bahiana
AATTTAATATTTTTGGAGTTGTATAAATCTTCAAAATACAGATAAGGATATATTCACACGATGTACTGCGGCGCCTATAGTACACATCGTAGTACATCGTGTGTCTTGGGAGCGCATACTCCTGCGGTGCAGTGGCATTCGCGCCGCGAATAAGTGACATGTCACTTATCTTCCCGCGCGTATAATACGATCGTATTGTACGAGCGAAGAGAGGATGCGGAATCCATAGTTCTCTACGAGAACTATGGATTACTGTAATTTCGGCGCGCATCTCACTCGTATGAGAGCGCAAATATGTGGCAAAATGTGTGCCGAAATTATGCCATGTGAACATAGCCTACCACATAATTTATACCGAAGAATGAATGCTGTAAAATCAAAACCCCCACAAATATGGATCAAATACATTTTTTTAACGTTTCACGCCTTAGATTTTTATTTCACTTTCCCAGTGGTACACCATGACACCATTAGAAAGTATCTTGTCCTGCAAAATTCCTCATATGTCCATGTAGATGGAAAAAGTCAAAAATTTATGGTTCTTGGAAGGTGAAGAAGAAAAAAACGTAGAACCATATTATTATGTCAGGAAGAAGTACAGACTAAGTAAAAAAAAGTAAGAACTGCATCAATAGTCTCGTAAAACTTTTTGCTACTAAATTCTTCATAAGGCTGACCTTCCTTAAATGGACCATAGTCATAAAGTAAACCAGAAAAGGAATTTGGTCCTAAATTGCATTTTTGATAAGGAACTATTTTTTTTTCTATCACCTCCCATTTAGTCCATCCACGGAGGTGGAATGTGGAGCATAGAGAATAGAATAGAGATGATGCATGGCTTTCTAATATTAAAGAAATGATCCATTTACATCAATATACTTTTGCTTGGCACTTCAGCCAGCTCCCATCATAAATGACATTACAGAACAAGAGTAAAACTTCCAGGAAAAAAAAATATCTTGCAAGAATGAGTAAAAAGAACCATGGCAACAGTAAGAAGTTATAGGTAAATGATTTCTTCTCCTGAATATACTGTAACACTATATCAAAAAGACTGATGATTTTAAATTGAAATTGTGAATACATTTTGTAATAGCAGGAATGTTGAATGAAAACTTAAATTAGGTTTCATATATAAACTATTTTAGGGAAAATGTTAGTAATTTATTTTAAGTATCTGTTGTCAGCTAGGCTGTCTGTAGCAGGTAAAGCATTTCATCATAGTTTACCTAAATCCTGCTTAGTCACGTATCTGGAGGCCTGTTTTCTTCATCACTAGTTAGTAGCAAAAGATCTAGTCATTAGACACAGATTTTGCAAAAACTAAAAGAAAAATAAAATCTTACTGCATATCATAGAGAGGTCGAGATAGGCTTAATTCACATAACATTTAAAGGGCCTTTCTCATCACAATGATTAGCTCTAAATGTAAAGGTAAATAAAGACTATTGCCCGATACATTGCTTTTCTGATTTTGATTTGTTTAGGACATAGAGGAGATTTTATCTACTACTTGTAAACAAAAGTTTCTCTAGATTACCAACCACCTCTCTCTGCTCTCATTGCTCAAGCTGCCCTGTCCAACCATAGTGACATTGCTCCCTGTTGAGTATTATCAGTACCACAGAAGCTTGGTGATCTAAGTTACTGACCCACCTCAACCATTTACAGCTCTGTAGTCTTCTGCACTACCCTTTACAAACATCCTGCACTCATGTCACTCTAACATACTCAGCTGGAAATAGCAGTAATGATATATCAATCCCTACTGTATACCAACACACAGCCTGAACAAGAAGTGTGAACCTGAAGCTGCCTGTGAAGAGCAGACTCTGTGAAACAGCATGGTGAAAACACTCCTTCAAAGGGGTATTCCCACTTTAGACAATGATGGCATTGGCATAGGATATGCCATAATTGCCTGATAGGTCCGAGTCCCACTTCTGGGAACAGAATAGTTGGGTTATGGGACTCGGTTCGGTGCAGGTCCAAGATTTGGAACCCAGGCCTATAAGACAATGATGGCATATCCTAGTGATACGCCATCATTGTCTAAAGTGGGAATATGCCTTTAAGGTTTAGATTCAGTATTCCTGATGTATGCAACTACTATATATGGTTATAACAATCACATACGTCTACCACTGATTGCCCTTAAACAAAAAAAAGTATCTAACGCAGTACATATTTTTTATATGCTTTTATTCCAGAGAATAGTGGGCTGGTAATAGAGTTGGGTTTAAGGAATCTTGATGTACACTGGAGAAAATATGAAAAATGATTTAGCCATTATTGTTTATGGACTTTTTATCTTAGCAAATACATGTATTTTGGAAGTATAGTACACCATAGATAAATTTAAAGGACATTCCAAGCCAAATCATGTCGAGTTATAATCACAGATGTCTAGGATGCTAAATTATTGTGAGCTCACCTGCAAGTTTTCATCATGTGACATTTTTTGCTAAGACAGCAGAGACTACGAGTTATTACATTTTTTGGTGGATGTGTGAGCCCCTTTTTAGAATAATAGCCCAGATATCATCTTATTTTGGAGAGGTGTGCTTAGATTAAAGGGGTTTTCTCGCTGCAAAGATGGTTGTGATTGGCTGGAAAAATCACATGACCTCGTTTTACATAGAACACCCTTCTTTTTTCAGTTCAGTGTGTTTCGTGTATCAAAAAAAGAGCAGGCGTGTGCTCGGTCTCTCTAAAAACGCTCAGCGAAACTGTTTTTTTTGTTCACACAGACAAATATGCTTTTTAGTGTCAAATTAAAACTTGGTAGATTAAAAGATTTTAAGTTTTTAGTTTACTTAGGTGAGAATTTTAAAGGAGCACTAGCGTTTACCCCCCGCGTGGCGGGGGAGGGTGGGGGGGGGGGGCGCGGGCAACCACAGACAGACACGCGGGCCCGGGGGGCTTTTGAAAGGAGAGTGGATATTGTGCGCCCAGACTGTGATTGAACTTGCTTTGAAATTGGGTTTTTAAATTAAAATTTTTTGGCCATTTTTTGGGTTTAAAAATTTTACTGTACTTATGTTAGGATAAGATTTTTTGGTAACGCAGGTGTAATTGATAGGTGCAAAACCAAAATTTTTTATCTGTACAGTTTAAATTATTTTTTTTTTTCACTTTGGTGCGGTTCAGTTTTGTTTATAGAGCCCTTGATTTAAATTTGAATCAGCAATTTTGTAGTCACCGCAGGTGAAATTAAAGCTGCAAAAAACACCTTTTATTACCCCGTATACATTTCAAAAAGGTGTTTTTTTTTTTCCATTTGGTGCGGCCCAGTTTTTTCATAGATACCTTGCATTTAAAAATTGAATACAGCAATTTTAAATTCCCGCGGTGAATTTACAGGTGCAAAAAAATCCTTTTATTATCGGGTACATTTCAATAGGTGTTTTTTTTCCGTTGGTGGGCCTAGTTTTTTCATGAGCACCTTGACTTAAAAATTTAATAAAATTTTTTTTTTTTAGTCATGAGGTGTATTTTTGGTGAAAAAAATCCTTTTATTTGTTTTTAATTAAAATAGGTGTATTTTTACTTTGGTGCGGCCAGTTTTGTTCAAAGAGGCCCCCTTGCATTTAAATTTAATACAGCAATTTTGTAGTCACCAGGGTATTTATAGGTGCAAAAAACGCCTTTTATTTCTGTTACTTTTCTAATAGGTGTTTTTTTCACTTTGGTGGGGCCCGTTTTTTCATAGGCCCCTTGACTTAATTTGAAATACAGCAATTTTGCCATCACCGAGGTGTATTTATAGGTGAAAAAAAAACTCCTTTTATTATCCGTATACATTTAAAATGGTTTTTTTTTTAACTTTGGTTGCTGCCAGTTTTTTTCATAGAGCAAACCCCTTCACTTAAATTTGAATATAGCAATTTTGTCGTCACCGAGGTGTTTTTATGGGTGCAAAAAATGCCTTTTATTTTCCCGTTAATTTAAAAATAGGTTTTTTTCCCCCCCCCCCACTTTTGGTGTGGCCAGTTTTGTTATAGGCCACCTTGCATTTAAAAATTTAAATTACGCAATTTTGTAGTCCCCGCAGGTGTATTTTTAGGTGCAAAAACGCCTTTTTATTATCCGTTTTACATTTCAAATAGGTGTTTTTTTCACGTTGGTCGGCCTGTTTTGTTCATAGAGCCACCTTGTACTTAAATTTTTTTCAGCAATTCTGTAGTCACCCCCAGGTTTTTAAGGTGCAAAAAAACCTTTTATTACCCGGGGTTTGTGCTTTTTAAATAGGTGTTTTTTCACTTTGGTGCGGCCCCAGTTTTGTTCAAAGACCCCCTTTTGCTTTTAAATTTAATACAGCAATTTGTGTCACCGCAGGTGATTTATAGGTGCAAAAAATCCTTTTATTTCCGTATACATTTCAAATTGGTGTTTTTTCCCTTGGTGCGGCCCGTTTTTTTCATAGAGAAAACCTTCCCTTAAATTTGAATACGCAATTCTGCCCGTACCGAGGTGTATTTATAGGTGCAAAAAAATGCCTTTTATTATCCGTTTTACTTTTCAATAGGTGTTTTTTCATTTGGTCGGCCAGTTTTGTTCATAGAGCCCACCTTGCTTTTTAAATTTAATAAAGCAATTTTTAGTCCCACGGTGTTTTTATAGGTGAAAAAAAAAACCCCTTTTTTTATCGGTACTTTCAAAAGGTGTTTTTTTCCTTTGGTGGGCCCGTTTTGTTCAAGGCCACCTTGCATTTAAATTTAATACAGCAAAATTGTAGTACCGCAGGTGATTTATAGGGCAAAAAAACGCCTTTTTTTATACGTATATTTTCAAATAGGTGTTTTTTTTTCATTTGGTGGGGCCCCATTTTTTGTTAAAAGAGCCACTTGATTTAAATTTAAATCAGCAAATTTGTAGTTCCCCGCAGGTGTTTTTTATAGGTGCAAAAAACGTTTTTATTTACGTTTTTTATTTAAAATAGGGTTTTTTTCACTTTGGTGTGGCCAGTTTTGTTCATAGAGCCCCTTGCACTTAAAATTTGAATACAGCAATTTTGTGTTACGGGTGTATTTATGTTGCAAAAAAACTCCTTTTTTTATCCTTTTATACATTTCAAATAGGTGTTTTTTGTTTTACTTTGGTGGGCCCAGTTTTGTTATAGAGCCCACCTTGCATTTAAATTTAATACAGAATTTTGTGTTCCGCGGGTGAAATTAATAGGTGCAAAAACCCCTTTTTTTATCTGTTTTCATTTCAGTTAGGTTTTTTTTTTACTTTGTGCGGCCCAGTTTTGTTATAGAGCCCTTGCATTTAAAAATTTAAAAATACGCAATTTTGTCTTCCCCGAGGTGTATTTATAGGTGAAAAAAATGCCTTTTTTTCCTTTTAAAATTTTAAAAATAGGTGTTTTTTTCACTTTTTTGGGGGAAAACAGTTTTGTTCATAGAGCCCCCTTGCACTAAAATTGGAATACAGAATTTTGTAGTCCGCAGGTGTATTTATAGGTGCAAAAAAAACGCCTTTTTTTTACCCCGTATAATTTCAATTTAGGTGTTTTTTCACTTTGGGTGGGCCAGTTTTGTTCATAGAGCCCCTTGCTTTAAATTTAAATACGCAATTTTGTAGTCACCGCAGGTGTATTATGGGTGAAAAAAAACCCTTTTATTATGTATAATTTAAATAGTTGTTTTTTTTTTTTTTTTTTGGTGCGGCCGTTTTGTTCATAGAGCACCTTGCATTTAAATTTAAATACAGCAATTTTGTAGTCCCCGCGTGTTTTATGGTGCAAAAAAACCCCTTTTATTATCGAAAACATTTCAAAATAGGTGTTTTTTTCACTTTGGTGACCCCATTTTTGTTCTAGACCCACTTGCCCCCTTAAAAATCTGAATATAGCTATTTTGTAGTCACGCAGGTGTATTTATAGGTCGGAAAACGCCTTTTATTGCCCCTTTAACGTTTCAAAAAGGGGTTTTTTCACTTTGGTGACCCCAGGTTTGTTTTTTAAAAGCCCCCTTTGATTTAAATTTGAATTTAAAAGAAATTTTTGTAGTCTCGCAGGTGTTTTTTATGGGAAAAAAAACCCCTTTTATTATCCGGATACTTTTCAAATAGGTTTTTTTTTCACTTTGGTGCGGCCCAGTTTTGTTCAAGAGCCACCTTGTTTTTTAAAATTTAATAAGAAAAATTTGTAATCACCGCGGTGTATTTATGGTGCAAAAACGCCTTTTATTTAGTATTATTTCAAATGGGTTTTTTTTTACTTTGGTGCCCCCCCCAAATTTTTTCATGAGAACCTTGCATTTAAAAATTTGTTACGAAATTTTTTGTCGTCACGCAGGTGTATTTATGGTGAAAAAATGCCTTTTTTTTTCCCTTTTATACATTTCAAATAGGTGTTTTTTCATTTTGGGTGTGGCCCGTTTTTTCTTAGAGCCACCTTGCATTAAATGTGAATACAGCTTTTTTTCATACCGCGGTGTATTTAGGGGGGAAAAAAAAACCCCTTTTTTTCGTATACTTTTCAAATAGGTTTTTTTTTTTTTTCTTTGCTGCGGCCCGGGTTTTGTTATAGAGCAACCTTGCACAAAATTTGAATACAGAATTTTGTCGTCAGCAGGTGTATTTATAGGTGAAAAAAATGCCTTTTTTTTCCCTTTTTAATTTTTTCAAATGGTGTTTTTTCACTTTGGGGTGGCCCATTTTGTTTTAGGCCCCTTGCATTTAAATGTGAATCAGAAATTTTGCGTCCCCGCAGGTGTATTTAGGGGGGAAAAAAAAAACCCTTTTATTATCGTATACTTTCAAATGGTGTTTTTTTACTTTGGGTGCCCCCCCAGTTTTGTTCATAGAGCCACCTTGCACTTAAATCTGAATTATAGCATTTTGTAGTCCCCGCAGGTGTATTTTTTAGGTGCAAAAATACTCCTTTTTTTTCCCTATACATTTCAAAAAGGTTTTTTTTTTTTTTTTTACTTTGGTGGGGCCCCAGTTTTGTTATAGAGCCCCTTGCATTTAAATTTAATACAGCAATTTTGTAGTCCCCGCAGGTGTTTAAACCCCCTTACGCGGACCCAGTTTTGGCCTCTTGAAGAGCCCCTTTTAAAATCTGTCATGTGCCCTTTATGTGAGAAAAATTTTTTGACATTTAATTTTCCCATGTGATTCAGAGATTGTTTTCTCGTGACCATTATATTTTAAAAGATAGTAAGAAATTTTGGCCCAAAAAAATGCTTGTTTATTTGTAAAAAAAATATCAAAAAATCGTTTGAAAAAAATGTGAAAAATTTTTCCCAAAATTTTAAACTTAAAATTTTTCATGTTAAGACAGTAGTTTTCCACTCAAAATAGTTTAAAATTTTCTTACCATATGTCTGCTGAGTTTGGCCTCATTTTTTAAAATTCTTTTTTTTTTTTTTACAATTAGGGGGTTAAAAATTTTAGTAGAAAATTTTAAAAATTTTTCAAAAAAATTTGAAGACACATTTTTAGGACCAGTTTCCGTTGTAACGTGACTTTGATTGACCTGTATGTTAGATCCCCCCAAAAAGACCTCATCTAAGAAACTACACCCCTTAAAATATTCAAAACAGCACTTAGGAAGTTTTATTAACCCCTTTTGGTGTTTCACAGGGAAATTTAAAACAAAGGGGAAATGAAGTTTCAAAATTTTACTTTTTTTGCAGATTTTCAATTTTTTTTGAAATTTTTCCAAGTATAAGGGAAAAGTGTAGGGAAATGAACTTAATATTTATTCCCCAAAATTTGCCGTTTTCAAGATATCCCATTGTGGCCCTAGTGCATTATTTTGGTCAAACCCCAAAACCCAGAATAGGAGGAGCACCCACTGGATCGGGGGTCTCATTTTATTACGATTTTATTTAGGGGACAGTTCAGGTTTGCGGAAACCCAAAGGAGCTAAAAATTAATAAAATCGCCTAAAAAACACCAAATTGGAAAAAAACACCCCCTTTGGAATAATAAGGGGTGTAGTGAGCTATCGCCCCCCAGGTGTGTCACAAAAAATTTTAGCGTTTGGCTGTGAAATTTTAAAAAACATTTTTTTTTTCCAATAAACTGCAATTTTAGTGAAAATTTTTAATTTTTAAAGGCCCCTTGGTAAAAAAAAAAACCCCAAAACCTTGTTACGCAATTTCTTCCAAGTTCGGCAAACCCTAATGTGGGTTTTTTAAACTGCTGTTTGGGGCCCCTGGCAGGGCGTTTTTAAGGGAGGGAGTGTTACTTGGATTTTTGGAAAGCGATTTTGGTGGGGCCTGTCGCTTTACAAAGCCCCCAAAACCGAACAGGTGAAACCTTTCCCGAAGTCACCCATTTTGGATTCAAACGGGGTATCGATTTTCATCTGGGGTGTATTTTACTTTTTTGGGGGCACAGGTGTTCCCAAAATTTTTTTTTTTGCATTGGGCTATGAAAATGAGGGGAAAACGCAGTTTCGCCCTTGTTTTTTGGGGTTTAAAATTTTCAGCGTTTACCGGGGGCAGTATCTGACAGGATAATTTACTTGGGGGTCGGTAAAAATTGCAATGACATAGATTTTAATTTTGTTTTTTTTTGTTTTATTTCTTTTAAAAACAATAGAAATTGGTATAAAAAAATTGCGTTTTTTGTTGTCCTGTTTTTGATTGCCTTAAAGTTTTCAGTTTTCTGTTACAGAGTGATTATGGGGTTGTTTTTTGTGGGATGAGTTGCGTTTTTTTAGTACCATTATGGGGGGGGATTGCCGCTTTGATCATTTTTTTTTTAAGGTTTTTGTGAGGATTTTTTAAAAAAAAAATACAGGATTCCTGGGAGTGTTTTTTATTTTTATTTTTAACAGCGGTACCGTGCAGTATTGCTGACATCTGTATTAATCAGCAGGTTTGTCCGATTTCAGGAACCCAAAATTTTTATTTTTTTTTATGTTTTACTGCTTTAACAATAAAAAACTTTTTTTTCAAAAAAAGGGAAAACGCGTTTTTTCATCGCCCCTAGTTGAGAGCCATAAATTTTTTATTTTTTTGTGTACGGGCTGTGTGGGGCTTGTTTTTTGCGGGATGAGTTGAAAGTTTTTTATTGGTTCTTTTTGGGGGGGCCAGACTTTTTGATCAGTTTTAAATCCTTTTTTGGAAGGCGGGTGAAGAAAAAACTGCAATCCTGTAGTGTTTTTTATTTTTATTTTTTTACAGACTACCCTGCAGTAAAAAACCATGACCAGTTAGCTTTTTCTCAGGGTCGATACAAATTTCGGCGATAACCCCATTTTTAAACATTTTTTTTAAAATTTTGGGGCAAATTTAAAAAAAAAAAAAGTGTTTTTTTGTGTTTAAAAAAAATATTTTTGCATCGTGTCTTTTCTGAGGCCCTAACGTTTTTATTTTTCCGTATACGGGCGGTAAGAACTTTTTTTTTTTTGGGGAAAGACTGAGTTTTAATTGGTTCAACTTTGGGGTTTATTTTAGTTTTTTGATCGCTTTTTATTCCATTTAAAGTGCTGCAGGATGCACAAAAAACGCAATTCTGTTTTTCTGTTTTTTGTTTTGTTTTTTTAGGGGGTTCACCCTACGGGTTAATTAACATGACAGATTTATAGGGTGGATCGTTTCGCACGGGGCGATCCCAAATTTTGGGTACTTTATTTATTTTTGTCTTTTTTGGGGCGATTGGGGTTTTTTAAAGGGGAAAGGGGAGTGTATGTGTTTTATTTTTTTTTTTGTTTGTGTTTTACTTTTTTTACTTTTTTTTTTTTCTTTTTAATTTTTTTTTAAATTTTCCCCCGTGAGGTTTGTAACTGCAAATCCCCACTGGGGAAAAGCAATCATTAGATTGTGTTTGAAGGGGGTTGTGCAAGCGTAATGTGTGCATTGGTCGCCTGGCAATGTGACACCCTGCCCCCCCCAAAGCATTGTGGGCTGGTGGGCGTCACCAGACTACCCGGATGCTTTCAGCAGCATGGGGAGGGTTTGGAGGAGACGGGGGCGGCATCTGTTTCGCTGCCCGCCTGTAGGGAGAAGGAGCTACTCCCCTGCCTGCGGCATCATTTTCGCGGCCTGACAGGTGCGGTAATGATGCGTTTTTCCCCGCGGGCCCCGGGGGCATACGGCCCCGGGGGGGTGGGGCATGAAGCCAGCGGTAATTTACCCCTGGTTCCATGTCGCGATCGCGCGGGCTGCCGAAGCCCCCCGGATCGCCAGGGGATGCTAGTCCCTTTGGGGGAAAATCACTTCCCGCTAGGGGGGTATGATGCCCAATGTCGGGAAGGGGGGTTAATGGTGCAAAAAAATCCTTTTATTATGTTTTTACATTTAAGTAGGTGTTTTTTTTCATTTGGTGCGGCCCCCGTTTTGTTTAGAGCCCCTTGCACTTAATTTGAATACAGAAAATTTTGTCGTCATGCGGGGGGGGGGATTTATAGGTGAAAAAAGCTTTTTTTCGTATCATTTAAATTGGGGTTTTTTTTTTTTATTTTTGGGCCCAGTTTTGTTCATAGACCACCCGCACTTTAAAAATTAATACAGCAATTTTTTTTGTCACCCCAGGGGTTTTTAGGTGCAAAAAAAGCCTTTTTTATCCCTATAATTTAAAAAAGGGGTTTTTTCCTTTTGGTGAGGCCAGTTTTGTTTAGAGCCCCTTGCTTTAAATTTAATACGCAATTTTGTAGTCACCCCAGGTGTATTTATAGGTGCAAAAAAAATCTTTTATTATCCCTATAAAAATTTTAAATAGGGTTTTTTTTTTTTAATTTGGTGGGCCCCAGTTTTGTTCATAGGCCACCTTGTTTTTTTAAATTTAAATACAGCAATTTTGAAATCACCGCAGGTGTACTTATAGGTGAAAAAAAAACCCCTTTTTTATTATCCTTTTATTTAAACATTTCAATATTGTTTTTTTTTTTTCTTTGGTGGGCCAGTTTTGTTCTGAGCCACCTTGCTTTAAATTTAATACAGCAATTTTTAGTCAGAGGTGTTTTTTATAGGTGAAAAAAAACTCCTTTTATTATTATACATTTAAATAGGTTTTTTTTTTTATTTTGGGTGAGCCCAGTTTTGTTCATGAGCCCCCTTGCACTTAAATTTGGGAATTAGTTTTTTGTAGTCACCGCAGGTGTATTTTATGGTGCAGAAAACGTTTTTATTGCCCGTATACGTTTCAAATAGGTGTTTTTTTTCCACTTTGGTGCACCCAGGTTTGTTCAAAAAGCCCCTTGCTTTTAAAAATTTGAATACAGCAATTTTGTAGTCTCGCAGGTGTATTTAAGGTGCAAAAAACTCCTTTTATTATCGGATACATTTCAAATAGGTGTTTTTTTTAACTTTGGTGGGGCCCCAGTTTTTTCAAAGACCCCACCTTGCTTTAAATTTAATACAGCAAATTTGTAATCACCGAGGTGTATTTTTTGGGTGAAAAAAAACGCCTTTTTTATACGTATATTTTCAAATAGGTGTTTTTTTTTCATTTGGGGGGGCCAGTTTTTTTCATAGAGCAACTTGCACTTAATTTTTGAATACAGAAATTTTGTCGCACGCAGGTGTTTTTAAATAGGTGAAAAAAACCCGTTTATTATCTTTTATCATTTCAAATAGGTGTTTTTTTTTCATTTTTTTTTTGGTGGGGCCCCCAGTTTTGTTCATGACCCACCTTCACTTAAATTTAAATTTAAGCAATTTTGTCGTCCCCGCAGGTTTATTTTAGGTGAAAAAAAACCCCTTTTTTTATCCATATCATTTCAAATAGTGTTTTTTACTTTGGGTGGGCCCAGTTTTGTTCATGGCCCACCTTGCTTTAAAAATTTAATACAGCATTTTGTAGTCACCCAGGTGTTTTAAATAGGTGCAAAAACTGGTTTTTATCTGTATACATTTAAAATGGGTTTTTTTTTTACTTTGGTGGGGCCCAGTTTTGTTTATAGACCCACCTTGTTTTTAAAATTTTTGAATACAGCAATTTTGAGCCAGCAGGTGTTTTTGATAGGTGCAAAAAAACTCTTTTATTTCCCGTTCATTTAAAAATAGGTGTTTTTTTCACTTTGGTGCGGCCCAGTTTTGTTCTAGAGCCCCCTTGCACTTAAATTTGGAATCAGAAATTTTTGTGTCACCCCCAAGTGATTTATAGGTGCAAAAAAACGCCTTTCATTATCCTATACTTTCAAATAGGTGTTTTTTTCATTTTGGTGCAGCCCGTTTTGTTCATAGAGCCACCTTGCCTTCAATTTGAAAACAGCAATTTTGTCGTCACGCAGGTGATTTATAGGTGAAAAAAAACACCGTTTTTTTTTCCGTATGTTTTTAAATGCTGTATTGCAGTGGTGGCCCCTAGTTTTTTTTAAAATAGCCCCCTGTCGAAATTTGATAGAAAAATTCTCTGGTAACTGTTTCGTTTGTCATTGCTGCAAAAAACGAAAATTTTCATCCTTTTGAAAAAATTTCGGGAATGTTTTATTCGCTTGGTGAATTCAGTTTGGGCGTAGCGCACTTGATGATATTTTTTTGGGAAACCCATCATTTCCTAGTTCCCACTGGGCAATTGTAAATCCCCGGGTGAAGGAAAAAAACACTGTTGATTTTGTCTTACGGTTTTTCCACCCGAACGATTTCACAGGTATTCGCAAAAACATTTCGTTTCTAATCCTAGTTGGTTTTAGGAAAATTTGAGGCATTTAAGAATACGTGATTTGCCGTTTTCAATAAGAGACTGTCAAAAAATTTCCCTACCTTTTTTTAAAAAATTTTATCTTTCTGAACATGGAGGAATGCAGGTGGAAACGAGCAAAGAGGGGGGTAGGGGCATGGAAATAGAGGTACGGAAAGGGGGGTTCCCCTTTCCCGTGTGGCGACAAACTCTTTTAGCGGATCGTCGGTTTGCAGGGCCTCGGCCCGTCATGCTGGGTCAGGGCCCCGTGAAAACTCAGGTCGCGTCGCCAAATCTGTTCTTCAGTGGTTAATGCAACCTGCATCCAGCGTGTTACCCCCG
>JAODAL010078408.1:0-12926 GCA_025379985.1 Phyllomedusa bahiana
ATTTTAAAGGTGTATAAGGGCCACCATACAAATATTTTTCTGGATACAGGCGCAGCCGTAAATTAAGGAGTAGGAAACAAGAGAGATGACAAGTGCATGAAAAGGGGGGATACAGAGAGCTGGATTCATGCAGATCAATGTAAAATGATATCACTGCTGAAAATTTTTATACTGCTCTTGTTCTTTTGTTCCAGGTTCATATATGAAGCATTGCTTTAGAAGCCAAAATTTCTGGATCCTGGACATAAAATGACGCAGAGTTTTGTTGGGAATTGGCATCACCTAGTCTACTGGATATCATGGCGTGAGACTCGTCCAATCTCTCTTAACAGTGTCATCCATTTATTTATGGTTTAATCCGCTAATGACAAGTGGTACTTCTACAGTATTGTCTGTATTTAACACAGTGGTTATAGTAGTAAGATTTTCTGGCACATTTTGAGTATTAAATATATTTTTTTGTTATATATATATATATATATATGATTGGCAACACATTTTTCAGCAAATTTATCAAATGCAATGTTAGTTGCATGTTTACATTCCATCAGCTCCTTCTCTCCATTCTTTGTTTTTGCTGACAATTATTCAGTCAACTTAGTTAATTGTTCATACATTTTTAGCCTTTGCAAGAAGAACCTCTTCAGCTGTCACTGTTTGCAATCTAAGATCATACATACTATCAGTCATCTCTTTCCAAAAGCATCATACTTTTCTAACTGTTGTTTAATCTCATAAACTTTTCTCTTTAACAATTTCCATCAATCTAATACAACAAATTAACAAACTCTGTCCAATAACTCCTTTACATTGTTTTAATAGTCGTCTTTTAATCTAAAGATTAAGGAAATCTCATACGGTCGAGTATGGTCCTTTATCACATCACACTCCATTGATTTGCAAGCAATGGATCTCAGAATGGGTAGAGAACTCCACAACTGGTTACTTAAATTTGACAGGGATGAATATCTGTAAGAAAGCTAGAGCAAGAAGGAGCAAATGCTACAAATCCTAATACATCATGATCAGAATGAACTAAAGCAGGTTACTCACCTATTGGAGGGTAATGCTGAAGGTTATTGGTGGGAGATCTTGTTTGGGCATTCTAGTGCAGCTAATAGAATCTTGAACTATTTAGTCCATCCGATTGTTGTGCTGCTCATTGTTGCTGTAGTTTTATCACTATTGCAATTTACATGTGGTGTGTGACATGGTATTTGTATAAAAAGGTTCGGATCTTCTCCATAAAAGTGAAGGTTCAAATCAGCATAATTGTCGCCTCATGTGAAGCTGATGTGAGGGAACCCTTTGATTTTGTAGATAAATGATTGTTATGTGATTGTTTCAATGAATGATTTTGTTATAATGGATAATAGAAATTATTGTTATATGATTGCTTCAATGAATGATTTTGTTATAATGGATAATAGAAATTATTGTTATGTGATTGCTACAATGAATTATTTTGTTATAATAGATAATAGGTATTATTGTTATGTGATTGTTTTAATGAATGATCCTGTACATTTGTAATTTGTATTTCAATGCCTACTTCAATGTCCTAGTAAAATGTTACGTAAATGAATGAATGTTGGTGGAAGGCGTATGGCTGAGTTCCCCTCTTACTCAAAGAAGAACTGAAGAAGATTATGCAAGCGCCGATTTTCATCAATTATGTGTCATTCAGACACAAAGGGAGATATTTTGGATTCGATATGGATATTGAGATCTGAACATAAAATATATCCAATATAATCTACAGATCATAACTAAGTATGGTATCCAAGTGTGTGAAGACAGTTGTATCCTAAACAGGTTCTACATGGGAAAAACCAGGATGGAACAGATAGTAACGGGATGCATGGACAATTATCCAGCTTGTCAACAAAATCTATTGTTTACTCAATGGCAGTTATGTCCAGCTGATCAACAGAAACTGTGGTTCACTATGTGATGGCAACAGAGAGTAAATAAGCTTGGGGTGATAGCCATTGTCTCGGGCACATAGACTGTTTATTGGAATGCTATTGACTGTTTATTATGGTGACAAAGCCTCAGGCCTAATTAGATCTTCAGGACATTTCAAATACCATCAGGAATGGAAGAATATCACAACGAATAATGGATTTCGGATAACTGGAAGATGATTGGATGAACAACCATAAAGAAGGCCGGAAGATATCGGAGTAAGGGGTGGAATCGTGGGCATGTGTGAAGGCGTGGATGTGGCTTCAGTTCGCATATATACGAGGCCAAGTTAGGTATGTAGGTTAGGTATGGAGGTTATGTATATAGTTTGTATGTATGTAGGTAATTTAGGTTATGGTATGTGTAATGTTAGATAGGTAGTTTATGTTAAAGGAGTTGTCTCACTATAGGCTTTCAGCCTACTTCAATGTGTCTGGCAGCAAAGGATTTTTGAATTCAGGAGCGTGCTTCTTGTCTGCCTCTTCTCCTCCCCCTTCCCCCCTCCCCTCAGCACACAGACAGCTCTCCTCCTCCAACTGCAGTAACTTTTATACAGCAGGGGGAGAGTGAGGGGGTTTGCTGCCAGGGTTAACCCTGTGTGTGCCTGCCTAGATCTGCTGCTCACTGCTGAATCAGCGGCACTGTGCTGTGGCTGAGCTCTTGCTGCTCCTCTCCACAAAGTCAGGAGACAGGAGAGGGCGATCTATGAGTGTGGAGAGATCTGTGAAGCTGTGTATGCTAATAGCAGAGCAGGGGGGGATGTAAGTGTTACTATATCCCATGCTTAGCATACAAATCTCCATGGACATCTCAAGCAACAACAAACAAACCCTGTCAGAACAGACACAGGGCAGCTGTGAAGTGTGTTGCTATAATCACCATGTGTCACTAATACAGCAGAGCAGGGAGGGATATGAACCATTCACATGCCCCGCTGATCTGGTCTATTAGTATAGTCAAAGCTCCACAGACACATCATGATTATAGTAACACACTTCACTGCGGTCACATCCTACTGACCACAGATCAGCCTCACCTCTGCTCTCCTCAATCTGTGTAGAGAGCAGGAGGGAGCAGGCACACACAGGGTTAATCCACACAAACCCAGAAGCCAGAGCCCTCCCCCTCCCTTCCCTACAGAAGCATACTCTGCGGGAGGGGCTCTGTGCTCTGACCTGTATTCAGAAGCTGATGAGTCACCAGCACTGACAGCCAGTGAGATAAAAAATCAACAGGTCGGCTGCTATAGTGATTTGAGAAGCTGATGCACTCCTACTACCAGGGATAACTCAAAATCAGTCGGACATATGTAATGAACATATATTTCAAAGATGCTTATTTTTTAAAGATCTTTTAATTAAAACCCAATCATTGTAGCGAGACAACCCCTTTAATGCTTATGTGTTTTCCCATTGTAACGACATTGAAGTAAGGTTATGCCATTTACTCTGTTACCTTATGGACTTTATTTTATACTTGGAGGAAAACCAACTCTTCCTTTTAAAGATTTTGACGCCTCGTCATTTGTAGCTAGCACAGGATAGGATAAGCAGAATATTGATAATATTAACCACTTATTACAGTACCTCTCAGAATCATGTTACCAGGTAGGTAGACCCTCATTAGATAGGTTGGTAGGCTCTAGGTAGGTATGTTGGTAGGCTCTAGGTAGGTAGGCAGATTGGTCCTAGGTAAGTAGTCAGTAGTTAGGCAGGATAGATAGGTAGCCCCCAGATAGATAAGTAGACTGTTGATAGGCCCCAGGTAGTTAGGTAGGCAGTAGGTGAATCACAGGTAGACTGTAGATGTGCCCCCGGTAGCTAGGTAGATAGGCTATAGGTGGGGCCCACATAGCTAGATAGGCTATAGGTGGGGCCCACATAGCTAGATAAATAGGCTATAGTATGCTGTAGGCAGGAAGGCTTTAGGTAGGCTCTAGGGGCCATATAGCTAGGCAGGCAGGGTTTAGGTAGGCTATAGGCCCCATATAGGCAGGCAGTACTTAGGTAGGCTATAGGCCCCATAAAGTCAGGCAGGCAGGATTTAGGTAGGCTATACAGCCCCATATAGTCAGGCAGGTAGGGTCTAGGTTGCTATAGGGCCGCATATAGTCAGGCAGGCAGGTTCTAGGTAGCTATAGGGCCCCATATATAGTAAGGCAGGCAGGGTCTAGGTAGCTATAGGGGCCATATATAGTCAGGCAGGCAGAGTCTATATATGGCCCCTATAGCTACCTAGTCAGGCAGGGTCTAGGTAGCTATAGGAGTCATACATAATCAGGCAGGCAGGGTCTAGGTGGCTATAAGGGCCATATATAGTCAGACAGGCTACATTAAAAATAAGAAATAACTTACTCACCTTTCTCCACGCTCACACGATGTGACCGCGCAGCTGCTGGGGCTGAATTCTGGTCTGATATAATCTTGTCTTGGAGATCCCTGGGAGCTGCGTGATGACGTCACGCAACTTACACCGTATACCAGCTTCTGGACCTCGCCGCGCTGCATGGACCACGAGGAGGTGAGTACCTTGTTTATTTTATATTCATTAGCTGCAGGGGGCATCTACTTTGCTACATGGGTCATGTTACCTGGCTACATGGGGCAGTTACCTGGCTACAGGGGTCATCTACCTAGTTACAGGGGGCTATATGGGGCATCTACCTGGCTACAGGGGACTATATGGGGCATCTACCTGGCTACAGGATGCTATGTGGAGCATCTACCTGGCTACAGGGGGCATCTACCTGGCTATAGGGGGCATCTGCCTGGCTACTGGGGGCATCTACCTGGCTACTGGGGGCCTGTTACCTGGCTACTGAGGGCATATTTCCTGGCTACAGAGGGCATATTACCTGGCTACAGGGGCATATTGCTAGCTGGCTGCAGGAGGCAAATTACTACCTGTCTACAGTGGGTAAATTACCTGGCTATAGGGGGAAAATAACTACCAGGCTACCAGGGGGCAACTACCTGGCTACATGAGCCTATATAACTACATAATAGAGATCTATATTTCTACTTATTGGGATGCCTGTATAGCTACCTATCTACTTAATAGGGGACTGAGATACCTACCTACTGGGGGACCTATAAGTTTACCTACCTAATGAGGCGCTATACACCTACCTAATTGAGGACTGTCTACCTAGTTTGGGGCTATACCTACATACTGTTTTAGGGAATTTAACTACTTCCTATATTGGTATACAAATCATGACTAAAGCTTGGTGCACACATGTGAGCCTCATAACCGTTTGGGGGCACTTTTACTGTTTGGAGCTCAAGGGGGTAACTATTACCATTTGGGGCACTATAGATGGGGAGTTTGTATAGAGATAGAAATTGGTAGTGAAGCGCTGATAAAGTGAGGAATCTAAGATGTCTTTTTTGTAAATTCTACAGTTAAGAGTCGTGGCCAGGAGAAAAGACGTCATGGCAGTCTGGGCTAGATGGAGAAGAGAAAGAGAACAACTCTTCAGTGACATCTCCTGTAAGTCCCTGGATGTAACTTTTCTGTAATCGATTATATGTATGCAGAGCCTCTGTACAATTGGTATCCATCTCTGTATGGTCACTGTATGTCGGTAACATTGGTTATAGTATAATGGCTTAGATTCAGTAATGGTCTGGTGTATTATTCAGTCACTATGTGGTGGTATTATTCAGTCACTATGTGGTGGTGATATGTGGTCATGGTGTTGTGGTATTATACAGTCACTATATGATGGTGATAAGTGGTCTTAGGTTGGAGGTATTATTCAGTCACTATGTGCTGGTGATATGTGTATTAATCAGATTTATTTAATGCTGGGCCATAAAAAGGAAAAAAAAACAATAATGTTTTGTTTTAGCTCAAAGTTTTCAATTCTCACAATAAAAGCCTGAGGTAAAGTGGCCTAAAATTTGTTGTTCTGAGTGTGGCAATACCCAAGATGTGATCATAAACTCATTTTAGGGTACAGTGCAGAGCTTGGAAAGGAAGGATCACTAATTGGCCTTTGGAGCACAAATTATTCTGGAATAGTTTTCGTGTGCCATGTTGCCTTTGCAGAGCCCCTCCATCCTCCTATGCCAGTACAATCCAAAACCAAAAAAAAACATAAGTGACCCCATCTTGAAAACCACATCTCACAAGGATTTGATCTAAGGGTGTAGTTAGCATTTTGACTCCACAGATCATTCACAGATTTAATTAACTCGATGAAAATGAAAAATTTCTTATTTTCCAATAAGCTCAAAATTTAAAATTTTCACAACACCAAAGGAAAGTGATCTAAAACTTGTTCCTCAAATTCGAGTGGGTATGACAATATACTATTCGTAGTTATAAACCATTGTTAGGGCACACAGCAGGGCTCAGGAAGGGAAAGAGCACCTTTTGGAATACTGATTTTACTGGTATGTGTTGCACACAACATGTTGCATTTGCGGGGTCCACAAGATACTGGTATGATGGAAATCCAAAGAAGTGACCAAATTTTGAAAAAAATACACCTTTTAATAAAATCATTAAAGGTTATAGTAATCATTTTCAGCTTGTTTGTGAGGCAACACCCCTTTTGGTTTCAATTGATAATTTAGTGAGAATTAAGTTTGTGAATTGCCTGAGGAAACCTGGAAATGCTGTATCAGAGGGAACGGAAATGGCAGGTCCCATCACCAACCTACCCACCATTTCAAAAAGTCCAGCCAAAAAAGAGACTTTTCAGAATCTTTACAAAAATAAAAAAAGGTTGACAAATCCAAGCTTTTATGGATTCCTTCTTCTTACCTAGCTTTGCAATTAGGATGAGATAGATACTCCCTCTTGTATTATTCTAGTTTGGGCATAAAGTGTGACATGTATGATTTTTTGCACCCAGCGCCATTTTTTTGCGTGCATTTGTAGCGTAGAATGCGCCTGAATCTATGAACCTGTTCTACTGCGGGTCATAGATTTAGTGCTTTCTAGCTACAAAGTGACACTTCTGTTTAAAAGTGGTTTACCTGTTCCAGCAGTAATGCGCCTGGATTTGCCGTACTAAAGCTATAAAAGTGTAGCTTTGTATGGTTGTAGTGCGACACGCCTCCAGCAACCCCCCTCCAGCAACCCCCCTGATCTCAGGCGCATTACAAAGTCCCGTGGGTGCTCTGTAATGCGCCTGATATTGGAGTGCGCATGGTTAGAAATAGAGAGAACAGGGCGCTAGCTTTTTGGCTGAAAAGACGCCAGACTTATATAGTTACATAGTTTGTAAGACAGAAAAAAGACAGATGTCCATCTAGTTCAGCCTATTTTGCTAAAGTGTTGATCCAGAGGAAGGCAAAATCCCCATGAAGTAGAAGCCAATTGTTCTCATTTTAGGGAAAAAAATTCCTTCTCCACTCCTATCTGGCAATCAGAATAAATCCCTGGATCAACGACCCTTCTCCAGAATCCTAGTCACTATAACTTGTTATATTATTATGCTCCAGAAATGCATCCAGACCATTTTTGAACTCTGTTATTGAATTCACTATGACAATTTCCTCTGGCAGAGAGTTCCACAGTCTCAGTGCTCTTACAGTATCCAGAATCCATTTCTATGTTTATGCATAAACTTTCTTTCCTCACAGACGTAGAGGATGCTTCCTTGTTCTGGATACAGTCCTGGGTATAAATAGATCTTGAGCGAGATCTCTATATTGACCTTTAATATATTTAAACATATTTATTATGTCCCCTGCGAAGCCGTCTTTTCTCTCAACTAAATAACCCCAATCTTGGTAATTTTTCTGGGTATTGAAGTCCACCCAGTCCTTTTATAAGTTTTGTTGCCCGCCTTTGAACCTGTTCAAGCTTTACAGCGTCTTTCTTGTGAACCGATGCCCTAAACTGTAGACAATATTCCAAGTGTGGTCTAACCAGTGACTTGTATAATGGAAGAATAATGTTCTCATCATGTGCATTCATACTCCTTTTAATACACGCCATAATCCTATTTGCCTTGGCAATTGCTGCCTGACACTGGCTGCTACAGTTAAAGGGGTTTTGCCACGATCTAATGTTGACGTGGGATCCTCCAAAATGGGTATTTAATCACTTTTCTAAATATTTGTCATTAAAAAAAGTGAAGCCTCTGGGAGCTACAGCCTAAGATGCCCTTGGTTTCCTGACAGTTTACATTATACACGACCAGGAGCTGACAGGAGCTGATCTGGCCGTGCTTGCGTTGTTTGCACTTCTTATCTGAACGATCTTTGAAGGGACTGGGGAGAAAGATACTGTGTCTTTTGTATAGAGAATCCACTGGTTGTAATGTTATTATGTGAGTAATCATGCAGATGCTCCCTGGCTCTCTGCTCATCCCCCCTCCCTCTTCTCCTGCAGCCTTTCTTGAAGGAATGAAAGGCTGCCTGCTGAGAGCTTATCTTCTCTCCTGAGCAGATAAGAAGGAGAAATAAAATGCATATAGCTTGTGTACAATACAGTTCTCCTCTGTGGATTAGCAAATCAATGTTTGCTCAACTACAGAGACTGAGTATCAGGAACGTGCATGGAAGGTGGAGTAACATCACAGAGGAGGTATTTGTTTTTTTAAAAACAGAAACACAACGCCCCTTTTTTCAAGCCTCAAGAGTCGTGTATCAGCTTGTTAGGTCACTTCTTGTCAAAACCAATTTAAGTTTACTGTCCACTAGGATTCCCAAGTCCTTCTCCATGCCATTTTTACCAAGCGTTTTTCCATTCAACATGTAATCATGTAATCGATTTTTCCTCCCCATGTGCATAAGCTTGCATTTATCTGTGTTAAACCTCATCTGACATTTCTCTGCCCAGGCCTCCAACTTATCCAGATCCCTTTGTAAAAACACATTATCCTCCATTGTGTTGATGACTTTACAGAGCTTAGTATCATCTGCAAAGATAGATATTCTACTGTGCAATCCATGTGGCGCAGCGCCGTTTACACATGTTGCCCAAAGTGTACAGAGGTTTTTTTTTTTGAGTTTGTGACATCCTTCACCTAGGGGTATAGTGAGAATTTAGTTTGTGACGTACCTGTGACGAAAAAGCCCAACCGCCGGCACACTCGAGGGACGACGGCCTGACTTGGGGCGTATCTCAACGTTGCACTTCCCCCTAGGGGTGCAAGAGTTCTTTATTCTGTTCCACTGTTATCCTCTGTCCACACTGGCCCTGTGAGTAAACCAAGCTGCCTCCAGTTCTCTCGTTTGGTTAAAGACCGGTCCGTTACGACTTAAAAACGGGGCCGGGAACCAACCCTTTGGGGTAGCTATATATCATAGACCGAGTACTAGGCGTGTGAGGCCGATGATCAAAACAGACTAACTCAGATTAAATTTTATAGATTTAATTAGCCTTGAAGGGCACCCACAAGACAAATAAAATACAAAAGATAATAATTATGTTGAGCGATTTATTATCGACAAAGTTGAAATCGGCACAGTTTTTATGTTGATCGAAATTTTTAGATCATGCGATAATTTAGGTTAAAATCTGTGCATCATCTATTAATATCCGCGCCATTTTCGCGCTTCCTGTCATTTTGGCGGCCAGCAAATCAGCTTACAGAATAGAGCAGGTGAGATGTGTGTGCGACGTCATGACTGGGATTGTGTATGGTTGGGGATTGGCTGGAAAAAATCACATGACCTCGTTTTACATAGAACAGCCCCTTTCCTGTTCATGATCAGTGTCTCCTCAGCGTCTCATAGCATAGGACGTGCGCTCTGCTGTGTCCAACAGCTCAGCGAAATTATTCTATTTCTTCACAGAGAAAGCTCTACTGTTACTGTTGATCCTTACAACTTAGATCAGAGATTGGGAAGATTTTATGTATTTTAGGGAGATAATTTTAAAGGAGCATCTACCGCTGTAAAGTCACGGAGGGGAGCGGGGGGAGGGAGGGGGTCCCTGTGGGCGAACACAGACAAGCTCTATAAAGAATACTGGATAAAGTTCACCAAGACTTAGTGTAGACATTGCAATGCAATAGTTTTAAAATTAAATTAACAGTTTTCTATTAAATATTTCCTGGATATTGGGCACCTGAACTTATATTAGGATACACATCTTTTCTAGTAACTGCAGTCTCTTTGTTAGGTGCAAAACTCCACTTTTATTATCAGTAAACATTTCAGATGGGGTGTTTTTTTTTAAAATTTGCCTATTCCAGCTTGTTGATATACCACCTTGGCAGTTAAATTAAATCCACAATTTTGTAGTCAGCACAGGTGATAGGTGCCAAAAATACCTTTTATTACCCGGGATACATTACAGATACGTTTTTTTTCACTTTGCGCACTACACTTTGTTCATTGAGGCACTTTGCACTTAAATGTGAATAAAGCAATTTTGTAGTCACCACAGGTAAATTAAAAGGGTGTCAAAAATACCTTTTATTATCCGAATACATTACAGATACGTGTTTTTTTCACTTTGGCGCACTCCAGCTTTGTTCATTGAGGCACCTGGCACTAAATGTGAATACAGCAATTTTGTAGTCACCACAGGTGAATTTGAAGGTGCCAAAAAAATACATTTTATTATCCGAATACATTACAGATACATGTTTTTTCACTTTGGCGCACTACAGCTTTGTTCATTGAGGCACCTTGCACTTAAATGTGAATACAGCAATTTTGTAGTCACCACAGGTAAATTGATAGGTGCCAAAAAATCCCTTTTTAAATTATCCGAATACATTGCAGATACGTGTTTTTTTACTTTGGCGCACTACAGCTTTGTTCATTGAGGCACCTTGCAATTAAATGTGAATACAGCAATTTTGTAGTCACCACAGGTGAATTGAATGGTGCCAAAAATACCTTTTATTATCCGAATACATTTCAATAGGGATTTTTCACTTTGGCGCAGGCCAGCTTTGTTGAATGATCTACTTTGCAGTTAAATTTGAATACAGCAATTTTGTAGTCACCACAGGTGAATTGATAGGTGCCAAAAAAAATCCCTTTTTATTATCTAATACATTACAGATACGTGTTTTTTGCACTTTTGCCCAGTCCAGATTTGTTGATAGAGCCACCTTGCATTTAAAATTTTTGAATCCACAATTGTGTAGTTACCACAGGTGAATTGATAGGTACAAAAAAATACCTTTTATTATTCGAATACATTAAGATACGTGTTTTTTCACTTTGGCGTACTACAGCTTTGTTCATTGAGGCACCTTGCATTTAAATGGAATACACAATTTTGTAGTCACCACGGGTGAATTGATAGGTGCCAAAAATACCTTTTAAAAATCCTATACATTCAGACAGGTGTTTTTTTCACTTTTGGTCAGTCAAGCTTTTGTTGATAGATCTACTTTGCAGTTAAGTTTGAATCCAGCAATTTTTTTTGATTTGAGGGATTTGAGAATAGCTGTGTTTTTACCGTCTTTAATAAGAGACTTTCCAAAACTCTTCCATACCTTCTCAAATTTTTATATTTCTGAACATGGGAGCGAAATTCAGGGGGTAAGCGAGCAAAGAGGGGGGTAGGACATGAAGGTAGAGGTACGAGAGAAGGTGCTCCTTCCAGTGCTGGCGACAACACGCATGCCAGCGATCGTCAGTTGCAGACCGCAGGCCTGTCATCGCTGGGTCAGGCCCTGTGAATCTCAGTAACAAGCGCGCCAATCTGTCCTTCAGTGGTTAATGCAACCTGCATCCAGCAAGTCTTAACCTCCTCATCCTCCATTCACGGCCACAAATGTCGTCATCACATCATCAGCATCCGTCCAACATGAAGCAGCCCAAATGTCAACTTCGTGTACCCACCACTGTGGATAATCCATTTTCTGAAGACCTCTTGATGACAAAATGTGGCTGGGTCAAAGGCATGTTAAAAGATCAAGAGGCCAAAGAGGGTGATTTTTCTCTGCTCTGACGCCCATTACTGAAGCCATCAGAGGAGGAAAGGAAGCCAGTCAATCGCAAAAACCCCGGGCGGTCGGCAACGCCTTGCAGTCCCTCTTGCTTGTAAGCCCGCAGCTCCTGGATGCAGAAATGTCAGGACACGAAGTCACCTGTATTGATGATGATGATGACGACATTGCGGGTCCAACGTGGTCCTTTTCAGCAGAATTTGCTTGCGAGCGCTTCATCACTGGAAAGAAAGGGGGAAGATGATGGGTAGTGTCAGTACGGTTCCGCCTCAAAAAGGGAGAGGGGCGGTCGCAGAAGTCCGCTGATATGATTCTGCCAGCCACTGTCAGCGCAAACCCCGCTCCTCGCTTATCGCTGTCAAAAAGGTCCAGGACTAGTGTTGAGCGATTGCGTTGGCCATCGACATCGGTCGATGGTCGATAGTCGACCATCATCGACCAGATAGTCGATAGTGAGCAGTCGATTTTTGAAACATTACATTAAAGTCTATGGAGAGCAACAACACCTTCATTCTTACACCCAAACAGGCTGGAGAACTGGAATTAACATCCACAACAGTCAAATGGATATTTTGCTACATCTTAGGCAACACACTTAGGGTTATAAAAGGCCACAGAAAAAAAAACACACAACATTCACTATCCCTGTCTTGTACCACAGCATGACCCTTAAACCCCGGGATCACCCCCAAATTAAAAAGTGCCAGAAGGCAGTATGATTTGAACCATCATCTTACTGAACTGGACATTGAATATCCCTTCCTTTGGGAAAGGGAGCATGAGCCCCAAACCTCATGACCACCAGATTTAAAAGTGGGCCGGAAAAAGGAGTCTTTCAAAACCCCCATTTTAGTTTCACTGGACATTGACTATACTGTCCTGGCCACAGCATGAGCCCCAAACCTGCATGACCCCCACATTTAAAAAGTGCCGGAAAAAGGAGTCTTTTAACAAACCATTTTAGTTTCACCCGGACATTGACTATACCTGTCCTGGCCACAGCATTGAGCCCCAAACCTGAATGACCCCCACATTTAAAAAAATCCCGAAAAAGGGGTCTTCAAAAACCATTTTTTTAGTT
>JAODAL010078409.1:0-12926 GCA_025379985.1 Phyllomedusa bahiana
CTTAACCCCCCTATACAGAAACCAAACCTCACAAAAATGTAACAACTGACACGGTTAGGATTGTAGGGACGTAAAATGATGCTCAAGCCAGATTAGAAACATCATATCAAATTTTTGGCCAATTTTAGTGCTCTTGTGGTTCATATAGTCCTAATGGTCTTTACTATTTTCTAGGTGTATCTTTGTTTAGGTATACATAGGGCTTCTAGATAGGTTCCTGGTGGGGTCGCGCCCTTTTTCAGGGCGGGTTCCCTACGTATTAGGTAATTGAGGTAGGGTATTATAGGGATCTTTTGAAAGTTTTTTATCAGTATTTAATAAAAGTTATATTTTAATTGTCTATCCAGCCTGAAGGTATCATTGTACTCTGTGGTTGTTTTTTCAACTGTACAATCACATCACATAAACTGAACAATGACATCACAGCCACTGCACAATCACAACACAGCAACTGTACTATGACATCACAGCAACTGTACAATCACATCACAGCAAATGAACAATCACATCACAGCAACTGAACAATGACATCACAGCAACTGTACAATGACATCACAGCGACTGAACAATGACATCACAGCAACTGTACAATGACATCACAGCGACTGAACAATGACATCACAGCAACTGAACAATGATATCACAGCAACTGTACAATGACATCACAGCTTTCTGTACAATGATATCACAGCAACTGTACAAGACATCAAGCTACTGTACAATGACATCACAGCAACTGAACAATGATATCACAGCAACTGTACAATCACATCACATAAACTGAACAATGACATCACAGCAACTGTACAATAACATCACAGCAACTGTACAATGACATCACAGCAACTGAACAATGACATCACAGCAACTGAACAATCCCATCACAGCAACTGTACAATCACATCAGAGCAACTGAACAATGACATCACAGCAACTGTACAATCACATCACAGCAACTGTACAATGACATCAGAGCAACTGAACAATGACATCACAGCAACTGTACAATGACATCACAGCAACTGTACAATCACATCACAGCAACTGTACAATGACATCACAGCAACTGAACAATCACATCACAGCTACTGTACAATGAAATCACAGCTCATGAACAATGACATCACAGCAACTGTACAATGACATCACAGCAACTGTACAATGACATCACAGCAACTGTACAATGACATCACAGCGACTGGACAATGATCTTAGCAAGTGTACAATCACATCACAGCAACTGTACAATGACATCACAGCAACTGAACAATCACATCATAGCTACTGAACAATCACCTCAGAGCAACTGTACAATGACATCATAGCTCCTGAACAACGACATCATAGCAACTGTACAATCACATCACAGCAACTGTACAATGACATCACAGCAACTGAACAATGACATCACAGCAACTGTACAATGACATCACAGCAACTGAACAATGACATCACAGCAACTGTACAATGACATCACAGCAAATGTACCATGACATCACAGCAACTGTACAATGACATCACAGCAACTGAACAACGACATCACAGCTACTGTACAATGACATCACAGCAACTGAACAAAGACATCACAGCTACTGTACAATGACATCACAGCGACTGTACAATCACATCACAGCAACTGTACAATGACATCACAGCTACTGAAAACGAACAGCCCCGAACAATGACATCATAGATACAATCACATCACAGCAACTGTAAAATGACATCAGAGCAAGTATACAATGACATCACAGCAACTGTACAATCACATCACAGCAACTGTAGAATGACATCACAGCTACTGTACAATGACATCACAGCAACTGAACAATAACATCACAGCAACTGTACAATGACATCACAAGAATTGAACACCGACATCACAGCAACTGAATAATGACACCACAGCAACTGAAACAATGACATCACAGCAACTGAACAATGACATCACAGACACTGAATAATGACATCACAGCAACTGTACAATCACATCACAGCAACTGAACAATGACATCACAGCTACTGTACAATAACATCACAGCAAATGTACAATGACATCAGAGCAACTGAACAATGACATCACAGCAACTGAACAATGACATCACAACAACTGTACAATCACATCACAGCAAATGAACAATGACATCACAGCAACTGAACAATGGCATCACAGCGACTGTACCATGACATCACAGCAAGTGTACAATGACATCACAGCAACTGTACAATGACATCACAGCGACTGTACAATGATCTTAGCAACTGTACAATCACATCACAGCAACTGAACAATGACATCACAGCAAGTGTACAATCACATCACAGCAACTGTACAATGACATCACAGCAACTGAACAACGACATCACAGCAACTGTACAATGACATCACAGCAACTGTACAATGACATCACAGCAACTGTACAATGACATCACAGCTACTGAACAACGACATCACAGCAACTGTACAATGACATCACAGCAACTGTACAATGACATCACAGCAACTGTACAATGACATCACTGCTTACGCAACAAATGACATCCATCAAGCAAATGTACAATGACATCACCGCAACTGTACAATGACATCACAGCAACTGTACAATGATATCACAGCAACTGAACAATGACATCACAGCAACTGAACAATGACATCACAGCAACTGTACAATGACATCACAGCAACTGAACAATGATATCAGAGAAACTGCACAATGACATCCCAGAAACTGTACAATGACATCACAGCTACTGTACAATGACATCACAGCAACTGAAAAATGACATCATAGCAACTGTAGAATGACATCACCGCATTTGTACAATGACATCACAGCATCTGTACAATGACATCACAGCAGCTGTACAATGACATCACAGCTACTGTACAATTACATCCCAGCAACTGAACAACGACATCATAGCAATTGTACAATGACATCACAGCAACTGAACAACGAAATCATAGCTCCTGAACAATGACATCACAGCTACTGTACAATGACATCACAGCAACTGTACAATGACATCACAGCTACTGAACAATGACATCACAGCAACTGTACAATGACATCACAGCAACTGTACAATGACATCACAGCAACTGTACAATGACATCACAGCAACTGTACAATGACATCACAGCAACTGTACAATCACATCACAGCAACTGAACAACGACAACATAGCTCCTGAACAAAGACATCACAGCAACTGTACAATGACATCACAGCAACTGAACAACGACATCACAGCAACTGAACAACGACATCATAGCAACTGAACAACGACATCATAGCTCCTGAACAACGACATCATAGCAACTGTACAATGACATCACAGCAACTGAACAACGACATCATAGCTCCTGAACAACGACATCACAGCAAGTGTACAATGACATCACAGCAACTGTACAATGACATCACAGCAACTGTACAATGATCTTAGCAACTGTACAATCACATCACAGCAAGTGTACAATCACATCACAGCAACTGTACAATGACATCACAGCAACTGAACAACGACATCACAGCTACTGTACAATGACATCACAGCAACTGTACAATGACATCACAGAAACTGTACAATGACATCACAGCTACTGAACAACGGATCATCACAGCACCTGTACTTTACATCAAACAACTGAAAAATGAATCAAAGCAACGTACAAATTACAACCCAGCGGGCTGAAAAATGCCCTCACAGGAAACCCAAAAATGACATCCAGGGAAAAGAAAAGCATCACAAACCAAATGAAAAATGGAACCCTCACACAACTGTACCCCCAATGAGATTTACAGGGACCCCGTACAATCACAATTTACAGCCACCGCCCCCTCACGGCCCAAAACTGAACTGGACAAATCCACTCAAATGACTGACACCCCCGCCCCTGACAATCACAAAACACAGCCCCGTACCCAATGACATCACAAAGGGGAACCCCGCCCCATGACCCTCACGCAAACAGTTTCCAAGACATCCCCAAACTATAACCCCCCCCCGGGCATCACGGAAAGTTCAACACCCCCCTAGCAAATTTAACAAAGAATTTAAAGCCCGCCCCCCATCCTACAACCCGAACAATCACACCCCGCCCCTGGTACAATGGGGAATTTACAGGCCCCTGAACAAATGAATTCCCCAAACCCCCCCCTTAACAAAATGGGGCTTTACAACCCCCCCCTATCTATGAATTTTTACAGGCCCCAAATGAACAAAGGGGGGCCCCTCCCCGCCCCCCACTGAACCCCTGAATTCCCCGAGCCCCCGTACAATACAACACAGGGCCCCCGAGAACAATGGGGAGATTAAGGGCCCCCTTTTGGTTATTTTTAGGGGGGGCCCCAATTGGCCCCCGTACTGACATCCCCTGAAGGGGGCACGCCCCCCCCCCTTAAATGACATCACTAGGGGGTTTGGGCACAAAACCCCCCGCCCCCTTAATGACATCACTGAGAGGTGGTTTACAGCCCCCCCCCTGTTTTCCTTTGACATTACTGATAAGGGGTCACAGGCCCCCCCCCCCTGTACTGACATCCCTGAAGGGGTCCCCAGCCCCGCCCCCTGTACTGCATCACTGAGAGGTGGGCCCCAACCCCCGCCCCCCCGAAAAAACATCACTGAGAGGTGGGCACAGGGCCCCCCCCCCCCCCCTGGGCCTCACTGAGAGATGGTCACAACCCCGCCCCCCTGTAAAGAAAACACTGAGAGGGGGTTTTCCCCAGCCCCGGGCCCCCCGGGAAAAGACATCACTGAGAGGGGGTCACAGCCCCCCCCCCCTGACTGAAATCCCTGAGAGGGGTCCAAAACCCCGCCCCCTGTACTGACAACCCTGAGAGTGTCACAGCCCCCCCCCCTTACTGGACATCCCTGAGAGGGGGGCCCCCAAACCCCGCCCCCTGTAAAGACATCCCTAAAAGGTGGGGCACAACCCCCCCCCCCCGACTGGGCTTCCCCTTTTAAGGTGGGCACCCGCCCCCCCCCGCCCCTGATAACACGAGAAGGGGTTAAAACCCCCGCCCCCTTACTGACACACGGGAGGTGGTCACAGCCCCGCCCCGACTGACATCAAATGAAGATGGGCACACCCCGCCCCCCGTACTGACATCAATTAGAGGGGGTCCCCAGCCCCCCCCCTGGGACCGACATCCACGGAAGGTGGTTCCACAGGCAAAACCCCCCCCGGACTGACATCATGGGGAGGTGGTCACGCCCTCCCCCCTGTACTGACATCCCTGAGAGGGAAAAAGGTTCACCCCAAGGCCCCGCCCCGCCCCCCCGTACTGACATCACTGAGAAAGGGGGTCAAAAAGCCCCCCCCCCTGACTGACTTTACTGAGAGGTGGTCCAAAACCCCGCCCCCTGCACTGAAATCACAGAGGGGGTAAAAGCCCCCCCCCTGTACTGAATTTACGGGAGAAAAAGGTTGGGGCACAAGCCCCCCCGCCCCCCCCCCCTGTAAATACAAACTGAGAGGTGGGCAAAGCCCCCCCCCTGTACGGAAAATCCCCTTAAGGTGGGCCCCAGCCCCCCCCCCCTGAATGACAAAACACTAAAAGGTGGTCACAGCCCCGCCCCCTGACTGACATCCCCTTTAAGGGGTCACAAACCCCCCCCCCTGACTGGCATCATGAGAGGGGTCACAGGGCCCCCCCCCCGCACTTTACATCACTTGGGGAGGGGGTTTACAAAACCCCCCCCCCTGCACGGAAATCACTGAGAAGGGGGTCACAACCCCGCCCCGTTTCCTTTACATCACTGAGAGGTGGCACAGCCCCGCCCCCCACTGACCAAAACACTGAAAGGGGGTCCACCAAACCCCCCCCCCGTACTGACATCACTGAGGGGGTCACAGCCCCCCCCCCCTTACTGACATCACTGGAAAAGGGGGTCCGCCCCGCCCCCTTTCCTGACAAACACTTTAGAGGGGTCCACCCCCCCGCCCCCCTTACCGGGCTTTACTGAGGGGTCACAGCCCCCCCCCGCCCCCTTGGTTAAACCCCCCGACATCACTGAAAGGTGGCACAGCCCCGCCCCCGACTGACATCACTGGGGAGGGTTTTCACAACCCCGGCCCCCGTAAATGACTCACCAAAAGGGGGTCACCCGCCCCGCCCCCTTCCGGGCATCCTGAGAGGAGGGCACAGCCCCCCCCTGAACCTTTACATCACTGAGGGGGGCACCCCCCTCCCCCTTTACGCATCACTGAGAGGGGTCCCCAGCCCCCCCCCCCTTTAAATGACATTTACCGGGGAAAGGGGGTCACAGCCCCGCCCCCCTTTCTGGGGCATCACTGAAGGGGGTTTACAGGCCCCCCCCCCCCCTGAATCAACTGAGAGGGGGTCACAGCCCCCCCCCTGGACTGACATCCACTGAGAGGGGGGTTTCCCCAGCCCCCCCCCGAACGAAAATCACTGAGAAAGGGGTCCCCACCCCGCCCCCTGACAACACGGAGAGGTTCACAGCCCCGCCCCCCGAAATACTTTACAGAGGAGGCCCAAAAACCCGCCCCCCCTTTCGACATCACGGGGAATTTTCACAGCCCCCCCCCTGTACTGGGAAAAAACTAAGGGGGTAACAGCCCCCCACCCTGTACAGACCCTAAAAAAAGGGGGTTTACAGCCCCGCCCCCCACGCATCACTGAGAGGTGGGGCCCAGCCCCACCCCCCCGTAAATGACATCCACGGGGAAGGGGGTCCCGGCCCCCCCCCCCTTTTACTACATCATTGGGGAGGAAAAGGTTCCCAAGGGGCCCCCCCAAACCCCTGTACGGGGCAAACACTGAAGGTGGTCACAACCCCGCCCCCCTGACGACAACACTGAAAAGGGCACAGCCCCGCCCCCTGTAAAATCGACAACACTGAGAGGGAAACGGCACAGCCCGTCCCCTGTACGACATCACCGGGGAGGTCACAGCCCCCCCCCGCCCCATACCCGAAAAATCACTGAGAGGGGTCCCCAGGGGCCCCGGCCCCCCCCCCCCGTAAATGACATCACTGAAATTGGTCACCCCCCCCCGGGGCCCCCCTGACTTAAAATCACTGGAAAGGGGGTCACCGCCCCCCCCCCCCCTGGACTGACATCACGAGAGGTGGGACCCGCCCCGCCCCCTGTAAATGACCCCTCACTGGAAGGGGGTTCACAGCCCCCCCCCCTTAAATGAATCACTGAAGTGGTCCCCAGCCCCCCCCCCCTTTCTGACAAACACAGTAGTGGGCCAAAGCCCCCCCCCCTGACACACTGAGAGGAGGTCCCCACCCCCCCCCCTTTTTTCCTGGTTTTTTAAAATTACCCCGGGGGGCCCCCGATTTAACTTACAGATTAAGGCCACGCCCCGGCACCCGGGGAGTGTAACCCCGTTTGAAAAACCCTAGAGGGGTCACCCCCGTGTAAATAAAAACTGGCCCCAAAGGCCCACCAAAAAACTGGAACCCCACCCCCCCCATAAAGAGAGGGCCCGCCCCGCCCCCCATAAGAGAGGAGGCCCCACCCCCCCTAAAAAAAGGGACCACTGCCCCCCATAAAAGAGGCCCCCACCGCCCCCCCATAAGAGAAGGAAAGGAAAACCCCCCCCGCCCCCATAATAGGGGAGGAACCACCCGGCCCCCCCAATAAAGAATAAAACCCCCCCCTGTCCCCAAAAAGGGAAGTCCCGTGGCCCCATTAAGAGAAAGACCACACGCCCCCCCAAGGGGAGGGACCCCAATGGCCCCCAAAAGATAACCAAAGTGCCCCCATAAGAGAAAGGACCACACTGCCCCCATAAGAGAAGACCAAAAACTGCCCCCAAAAAGATAGGACCAAAAAACTGCCCCCCCCCAAAAAGAGGACCACACTGGGCCCCCCTAAGAGAAGGGGCCAACATCCCCCATAAGAAAGGGCCCCCACGCCCCCCATAAGAAGGGGGCCCCACATGCCCCCATAAAAAAGAAGGACCACCCCTGCCCCATAAGAGAAAAACCACACTGCCCCCCCCTAAGAAAGGGGCCAAAATCCCCCCCCAAAAAGAAAAGGACCAAAATGCCCCCCCATAAGAGAGAGGACCACAGTGCCCCCCCCAACAATAGGGCCACAAGCCCCCCTAAGAGAGAGGACCAAAACCTCCCCCATAAGAGAAACCAAATCCCCCATAAAGAAGGACCACACTGCCCCCATAAGAGATAGGACCACACTGCCCCCATAAGAGAGAGGACCACACTGCCCCCATAAGAGATAGGACCACAGTGCCCCCATAAGAGATAGGACCACACTGCCCCCATAAGAGAGAGGACCACACTGCCCCCATAAGAGATAGGACCACACTGCCCCCATAAGAGATAGGACCACACTGCCCCCATAAGAGATAGGACCACACTGCCCCCATAAGAGATAGGACCACAGTGCCCCCATAAGAGATAGGACCACACTGCCCCCATAAGAGATAGGACCACACTGCCCCCATAAGAGAGAGGACCACAGTGCCCCCATAAGAGATAGACCACATGCCCCCATAAAGAGGAACCTGCCCCATAAAGAACCACACTGCCCCCATAAGAGATAGGACCACACTGCCCCCATAAGAGATAGGACCACACTGCCCCATAAGAGAGAGGACAAAAATGCCCCCCCAAAAAAGGGTTTGGACCACATGCCCCCCTAAGAAAGAAAGGAAACCACAGTGCCACCATAAGAGATAGGACCACAGTGCCCCCATAAGAGAGGACCCCCCCCCCCCCCCCTATAAGAATAGGACCACATGCCCCCCTAAGGGGAAGGAAACCCCCTGCCCCCCATAAGAGATAGGACCACACTGCCCCCATAAGAGATAGGACCACACGGCCCCCAGAAGAGATAGGAAAACCCCCTCCCCCATAAGAGATAGGGCCCCCAAGGGCCCCATAAAGAAAGGGGGAACCCAAATGCCCCCCTAAAAAGATTTGGACCACCCTGCCCCCAAAAAGAGAGAGGGGCCACCGCCCCCATAAGGGGAAAGGGCCAAGTTTCCCCCAAAAAGAGTAAACCCCCATGCCCCCCTTTAAAAGGTAGGACCACACTGCCCCCCATAAGAGAGAGGGGGCCACACTGCCCCCCTAAGAGAAGGGGCCCCCCAATGCCCCATAAGAGATTTTGGGCCACACTGCCCCCTAAGAGAAGGACCACACTTTCCCCCATTTAAAGAAGGAAACCCCATGCCCCCCATAAGGATAAGGGCCCCCATGCCCCCAAAAGAAAATAGGACCCCCCCTGCCCCCAAAAAAGGGGAAAGGGCCAATGCCCCCATTAAAAGTTTGGACCACAAATGCCCCCCCAAAAAAATAGGACCAAATTTCCCCCAAAAAGAGATAGGGCCACATGGGCCCCCCTAAGAGGGGAAAGGAAACCCCCTGCCCCCCATAAGAGAAAGGACCACACTGCCCCCATAAGAGATAGGAAACCCCAGTTTCCCCATAAGGGGGATAGGGGCCACACTGCCCCCAAAAAGAGAAAGGACCACATGCCCCCTAAGAGATAGGCCCCATGCCCCAAAAAGAGATTTGGACCACACTGCCCCCCCTAAGAAAAAGGACCAAAATGCCCCCAAAAGAGAGAGGGCCACAATTTCCCCCATAAGAGAGGGACCCCACTGGGCCCCCCTAAGAGAAGGCAACACTGCCCCCCTAAGAGATAGGACCAAAATGGGCCCCCCCTTTTTTGAGAATTTGGAAAACCCCAAATGCCCCCCCAAAAAGAAGGACCACACTGCCCCCCTAAGGGGTAGGGGCCACATTTCCCCCATAAGAGAAGGGCACACTGCCCCCATAAGGGGATAGGGGCCACACCCGCCCCCATAATAGAGATTGTACCACACTGCCCCCATAAGAGATAGGACCACACTGCCCCCATAAGAGCGGTGGGCCCCCTGCCCCATAAGATTAAAGGGCCAAAATTCCCAAGAGAAGGACCCCACTGCCCCCATAAGAGAAGGACCCCACGCCCCCAAAAAAGAAGGGCCACATGCCCCCCTAAAGATAGGACCACCTTGGGCCCCCCTAAGAGAAAGGACCACACTGCCCCAAAAATAGGACCACAGTGCCCCCATAAGAGATAGGACCACACTGCCCCCATAAGAGAGAGGACCACAGTGCCCCCATAAGAAAGGACCACAGTGCCCCCATAAGAGATAGGACCCCCCATGCCCCCCATAAGAGAGGACCACACTGCCCCCATAAGGTGCCACATGCCCCATAAGAATAGGACCACCCACCCCCCATAAAGAAAGGACCACATGCCCCCATAAGAGAAGGACCACATGCCCCATAAGAGATGGGCCACACGGGCCCCCCTAAGATAAAAAAACCCCAAATTTCTCCCCAAAAGTTTGGGCCACACGCCCCCATAAGAGACAGGACCACAGTGCTCCCATAAAAGTAAAACCCCCAAATGCCCCCCTAAAGATAGGACCGGGAAAGGCCCCCCCCAAAGATAGGGCCAAAAAGTGCCCCCCCTAAAAAGATAGGACCCCAATGCCCCCATAAGAAGAGGGGCCACAAATGCCCCCCCCTAAAAAAGGAGGACCACACTGCCCCCAAAAGAGAAAGGACCACACTGCCCCCAAAAAGGAAAAAAAAAACCACACGGGCCCCCCTAAGAGATGGACACACTGCCCCCAAAAGAGATAGGACCACACAGCCCCCCATTTGAGAAAAGGAAAAACAAGCCCCCTTTAAAAGTTTGGGCCCACCTGCCCCCCATAAGGAGAGGAAACCCCACTGGCCCCCCAAAAAGATAGGGCCTACACTGCCCCTTTATAAAAAGATTTGGACCACACTGCACCCATAAGAGATAGGACCACAGCGCCCTCATAAGAGACAGGACCACAGTGCTCCCATAAGAGAGAGAGGACCACACTGCACCCATTTTAAAAGGGGAAGGGGCCACCTGCCCCCCTTAAAAAGAGAGGGGGAAAACACTCCCCCCCCCTTTAAAGGGATAGGAACCCCAAAAGCCCCATAAGAGTTTGGACCAAAAATTTCACCCATAAGAGAGAGGGGGACCCCAGTGCCCCCCTAAGGATAGGAAACCCAAAAATGCCCCCCATAAAAGAGAGGACCCCCATGCCCCCAAAAAAGAGAAAAGGGGCCCCAAACTGCCCCCAAGAGAGAGGGCCAAAACTGGGCCCCCCAAAAAAGATTTGGAAACCCCACGCCCCAAAAAGATAAGGGAAACCCACTGCCCCCCTAAGAGAGAGGACCACACTGCCCCCATAAAGAGAGGAAAAGTGCCCCCCCTTAAAAAAGAGGACCCATTGCCCCCCCCTAAGAGATAGGACACCCCTTTCCCCCATAAGAGAGAAGACCAAAAGTCCCCCTTTAAAAGATAGGACCAAAACTGCCCCCCTAAGAGATAGGAAAACCCCATTGCCCCTTTAAAAGAGAGGACCACACAAAGCCCCCCTAAGAAGAGGACCCACACTGCACCCCCAAAAAAAAATAGGGCCACCCTGGCCCCCCCAAAAAAAAATAGGAACACAGTGCCCCCCCCCAAAAAAAAGGACCCCCACTGCCCCCAAAAGAGATAGGACCACACAGCCCCCATAAGAGATAGGGGCCACAGTTTCCCCCCCCTAAGAGATAGGACCAAAAGTGGCCCCCCTAAGAGAGAGGACCAAAACGCCCCCAAAAGGGTAGGAAAACACTGCCCCCCTAGAGAGAGGACCACAGTGCCCCCATAAGAGATAGGACCACACTGCCCCCCCAAAAAAGGAAAAGGACCCCCACTGCCCCCCTAAGAGAGAGGACCAAACCCCCGCCCCCATAAAAAAGAGAAAAGGGCCCACACTGCCCCATAAAGGGTAGGCCACACGGCCCCCCCTAAAATAGGGCCACAAAATGGGCCCCCATAAGAGATAAGACCAAAAGGCCCCATAAAAAGAGAGGGCCAACTTGGCCCCCTAAAAGAGAGGACCAAAACTGCCCCCAAAGATAGGGGCCAAACCCTGCTCCCCTAAAAATAGGAACCCCCGTGCTCCCAAAAAAGAGATAGGACCCACCTGCCCCCAAAAGAAGGACCACAAATGCCCCCCAAAAAAAAATAGGACCACATGCCCCAAAAGGAGAGAGGAAACCCCCTGCCCCCCCTAAGAAAAAGGGCCCCCACTGGGCCCCCCCTAAAAGAGGAAAACCCCACTGCCCCCCTAAGGGGGAGAGGACCACCCCCTGCCCCCATAAAGTTTGGACCCCCACTTTCCCCCCTAAGAGATAGGGCCCCACTGCCCCCCAAAGAGAGAGGACCACAGGCCCCCCCTAAAAAGGGTTTGGGGCCACACCTGCCCCCATAAAGATAGGGGCCACAGTCCCCCATAAGAGATAGGCCCCAATGCCCCCCTAAGAGATAGGAACCCCAGGCTCCCATTTAAAAGAGAGGGGCCAAAAACTTTCCCCCATAAAGATTTTTACCAAAACTACCCCCCTAAGAGAGAGGGGGCCCCAGTTGCCCCCATAAGAGAGAGGACCACACTGCCCCCATAAGAGATAGGACCACAGTGCCCCCATAAGAGAGAGGACCACACTGCCCCCATAAGAGAGAGGACCACAGTGCCCCCATGAAAAAATAGGGGCCCCCCCACTGCCCCCCCCCAAAAGAAAAGGACCACAGTGCCCCCATAAGAGAGAGGACCACACTGCCCCCAAAAGAGATAGGACCACACAGCCCCCATAAGAGATAAGACCACACTGCCCCCCATAAAAGGAGGACCAAAACTTGGCCCCCCTAAGAGGGGGGGACCCCCCTGGCCCCCCTAAGGGGATAGGACCACAGTTTCCCCCATTAAAAAGAAGGGCCCAAAAGTTTCCCCCATATGAGATAGGACCACACTACCCCCATAAAGAGAGGACCACAGTCCCCCCTAAAAAGATAGGACCCCCAAATGCCCCCCATAAGAGATTGGACCACAACT
>JAODAL010078410.1:0-12926 GCA_025379985.1 Phyllomedusa bahiana
TCCCAAGTCGTTCTCTCTATATAAAACCCTATATACACAGGCTCAGCTCCCCTCCTCTATTTTTAAAACCCCTATATATCCAAGCTCACTTTTTTTTTTTTTTTCACCTTTTTTTTTCCTCAAACATTAACCTTTATAAAGAGCTAGCTCCTCTTTTATATATAACCCTATATTAAGAGCTCGCTCCTCCCCCTCTTCTATAACCCTATATACCCAAAAGGCTACTCCTCCTCTACTAAACCCTATATATCACAGAGTTTAGCCCCCTTTTCTATCATATAACCCTATATTCAAGAGCTCAGCTTTTTCCCCCCTGTCAAATTCCTTGCCGCCACCACACGGTAAATTAGGCATTACACAGTCCCACGAACCCAAACGCCCTTTAAAAGGCGCTGTCTTCCAACCCCCCTTTTCCCAACCTACCCTAAAAGAGATAGGCGTGCATGGGACACTTTTTTTTTACCCAGAGATGACCCACTAAAAAGAGAAAGTTTTGTGAATAGCCCCCATCGGGTTTTAAACATGGGCCCCGTTCAATAAAATGTGAGTAATGCAGCAGCAATGGATTTTGCAGAAACAAGCCTCTCACCCCATTCAAGTCTTACTTTTAATGTGAAAGGGTAAAAAAACTCCAAAGGGGACCCAACCTTTAATCATTGAGGTGGACACAAGAGCTTTCAAGTGAGTGAATTGCTGACCCTCAAACAATTCAACCTGTCTAAAAGGAGGACAGGTGGTCCTGATTGGCCGGAACCTGCCCCCCTTTTCGGTTCACACGGGGGCCTCAACTCTGAAAGGGAACATGAAATAATTGTTCTTATTGGACTCTAGGGAAAAGCAATTGTCGTAATTTTTGTTACTAGCAAACCCCCACCAAGCGGGAATTTATAAAAAATGCATTCCTTAAAAAGGTTTTCAAGATTTTTTTAAAACCTCCCACCTGAAAAATAGAAATTCCGCCCATACCATACTTTAAAATTCAAAATTTTCCCCTCTCTAAAAAAAAAATCCCCCATACTCACCTCTCCCATTCCCCCTGTTCCAGCGCTGCCAGGGGTCCACCCCCCCAGTCTCTGGAACTACTTCATGGATCACCTGGGGCTGCAGCCAACAGTCACTGCACGTGGCCAAGAGTCAGTGATTGGCTGTGCAGCTCATGTGACCTGAGTGTCACATGATCAATGAGGGGCCAGGGGCAGAGGGAACGGAGCTCAGACAGTGCTGGAACGGGGGTGATGGAGAGGGAGTATGGGTGGTTTTTTGTTTTAGACGAGTGGGAGGGAGGTTTTTAAAAGTCTTGGAAAACCCCTTTTAAAAGGGGTTTTGTTCCTCCCAAGGATTGCGCTTTTTATTTTAAAGGGATTTTGGGAAAAACAAGGGTTCATTTTGGGAATATAGGGCCTTTAAAAGTGTCCTCCCTTTTTCCCTAGATATCCCCTCTTGTAGGGGCGGGGTTTAAAACCCCTTTAAAGGTCGCTATAGAAACAGCCTTTTTTCTTCCCCTGATAGGTTTGCGCACTGGTTGTATAGCTCGGGCCCTGGCTTCTATTGCACCCTAGTAAAACCATTTTAAAACGGCCCCTAAATTTTCAAAATGAAACCAAGGAAAAACAGGCCGAATCAAGGGAAAATGAGACAACCGCTTTAAGAATAAGCTTAAAGGGGTTGTCTCATTTAAAGGGAAATTGAGGGCATTTATGGGGGATATGTGATCATTGTCTGACAGGTGTGGGCCCCAAAGGTGTTCATCTCTTTTCTCTGTCTTTTTCCATAAAAACTCAATAACTAGAACATCAGTCGGGGTGCAAATTTTTTTGCAATCTAGAAATTTTTTAAAAATGTTATACACTCATACGGGGGGGGGGGATCTCATTTATTGTAATGAAGAACGTACAGCGCGAAGTGGGCCAAAGGGAAAGGGAAACCATCTCCTCCCGACTTGCACTTCCGAGGTTGTCCACTTCAGCAATGAAGGCATATTGCTGGAATGCCACAATTTTCGTTGGTGCGGGGGCCCAGAAGGGGGCCAAACCCGGAAACCCTATCCTCTTGTTCAGAACCCGGGAAAGGGGATCGGACTCTTTCCCTAAAAAAGAATGTGAATTCCAAAAAATAGCTGAAACAAGCCATTTGGGGCTAAACTTTGGGAAATTTCCCCTTTAAGTCTTGGGAGAGTCCCGGCCACCTCTTCCCTTCTGAAAAAGAGGCCCTTTGGGGGCCCTTTTTTAGGAGATGGGGGCGGGTCCCTAAGGTGCAAATGGACCTATCAACAATGAGCCAAATCCTAGGGAAAATGCCTTTATTGGGAAATGAAAACAACATTTTAAATGTTTGGAACAATCTGAAGGGTTTTTACCATTCCAGCGATACCAAATTTACATGGTTTTTTGCAATGTTTTATACTTTTTACTTTTAAAAAAATGATCAAAAAAAAAAATTTTTTTTTTCCAAATTTTTTCCGGAAAGTGGGGTGGAACCCTTGACCTTTCAACCCGCTACAACCCTTCCCCCACTGGCACCCGCCCCCTATTTAGACAAGGTCTTAGAAATTTTTCCATCGTCCCGAAGATCACAAGGATTTGGGGGGAAAAGGGGTGAGGAGGGTCAAGCGCCCTTGTTAGATGTAACAAATTTCCCCAATTTGCCCTTTTTACCCACTGAGTCTTTAGAAAGAAAAAAAGGGGTTAGCCAACCAGATCCCATTTCCTCCCAACCGTCCCTATTTTGGGGGGACAGTCCCATATTTTTAACCATTGTCCCTCTGTCCCTCTTAGCTCCTTAAATGTCCCTCTTTTTCATATGGGAAATAGGTTTGCGTCAATAAACTTTAAAAAGTATCTGATTGCCTCCTACCTGTATATTACATAACACCTTACTTTTATCATTGGACACAAAGCAATCCTGAAAAAGTCTCCCTTTTTGGCTATCTAAAAAGTTGGCCTATATGTGTGTGGGCGTGATTAGAGGCGTGTCTTAGTGTGATGTCATGTGTTTGGGCGTGGTTAGAGGCGTGGCCTGATGTGTCCCTCTTTGTAGTCTCTAAAAGTTGGGAGGTATGGCATCACTCATCTACGTAGAGCAGCTGTTTCAGGGTGTTGCCCCTCATCGGTGCAGAGCAGAGGGATACTGGCTGGCTGTGAGACGACACCTTAGCGAGTCTGGATGAGATGGCTTCCTTCCTGCCCACGTCACGCTGTACGTTCTTCATTACAATAAATGAGATACATTTACGCTCGTCTGAAATCCGAGTTAAGGGGGGAAATTTTGAGACGGGGTTACAACCCGATTCGCACGGAATTTCAGCGCCCGGATCCGTCTTTTTTAACTACCCAAGGTTTTTTTTAAAATCAGGGATTTTGCACGGAGTGATTTTTGAAGTGTATTGTTTGAAAAGTGTGGTGTGTATTAGCGTGTTTTACACCTGCAAATACCTGCACCATTGTTTCATAGGGATTGTGAAATATCACCCAAATTATGCAACGCATTTAAAACCTTGAAAAATTTGGCCCCCTGTAATGGGGGCGTTACTTTACCCTGGAATCAAGGGAAAGCTGCACAGAACGCAAACTTATTTGGGGGCATATTTCGTGAAAAATCAAGTGTAAAATGACACTGTGAAACATAACCAAATTAAAAAATTCCCCCCTTTTGACTTCCTTTAAAACTCTTACAAAAAGGGAAAGTGATGAGGCCCCACGGGTCATTCCCCTTTTTGTTAGTGGGGCACACAGGGCATGTGCACTTTTTTCAGGAAGCGGTGCATTCGGGCTAAAAAGGCTCTACCCACCTAAAAAAAATGACTGCAAATTAAAAACATTAGGAGACCCCAAGGTCTATCAGGGCTTTGGAGTCGGGAACCGAAGCCCCCACTCCTCAATTTCCCCAAAAACCCCGACTCCCCACCCTGGTTTTCTACTAGGACTAAAAAAACTTATAGCACCCCCCACCCCTGTTGGGTTAGTCCATTAAATCCCAGCTGTACCCAAATTAGAGACCATTTAAAAAAATCAATAAAAAATCACATACAAAATTTTAACCGTTCGGAAAACGTTGGGTACCAATTAGAGCAGCAAATGCTTCATTATACGGGGAAAGCCAACCAGCCAATCACAGCCCAATTATAACCCATAACAGAATCCAAAAAAAGGGGCCTCCGGGACCAAAATGATTTAATATAAAAACAAAACCGTTTTGCGCTCGAAGCACGTGTCTACATTGAGCTTTAGGCTCGAAACGCTCGTCTACGATTTGGGGTTAGGGCTCGAAGCGCGTCGTCCGTTGAGCTTTAGGGCCGAAGCGCGTCGCTACGATTGACTTTAGGGGGTCGAAGCGTCTCTACGATTGGCTTTAGGGGTGAACGCGGGGTCTAGATTGAGCGTTTTGGGCTCGAAGCGCGGGTTTCATTGACGTTTGGGGCCGAAAAGCGCGGCGTTTTCGATTGAGCGTTTAGGGCCGAAGCCGGGTCTCGATTGGCGTTTTGGGGTCGAACGCGGCGTCTACGTTGAGCTTTTAGGGCTCGAAGCCGCGTCTCGATTGGCGTTTAGGGTCGAAGCGCGGCGTCACGATTGAGCTTTTTGGCTCGAAGGCGGGGGCTACGATTGAGCGTTTAGGGCTCGGCCGGGGTCTACGATTGAGCGTTTTGGGCTCGAAAACGCGGGGTCACGATTGGCTTTAGGGCCGAAGCGCGGGCACGTTGAGCGTTTAGGGGGTCGAAGCGCGGCGTCTACGATTGAGGTTTTTTGGGGTCGAAGCGCGCGTCTACGTTTTAGCGTTTAGGGCCGAAGCGCGGGGTCTCGATTGACGTTTTGGGGTCGAAGCGCGGCGTCTACGATTGAGCGTTTAGGGCTCGAAGCGCGGCGTCTCGTTTTAGCGTTTAGGGCTCGAAGCGCGGCGTTACGATTGAGGTTTTTGGGCTCGAAACGCGGCGTCTACATTTGGCTTTAGGGCTCGAAGCCGGGGGTCTAACGATTTTAGCGTTTAGGGCTCGAACGCGGCGTCTACATTGAGCGTTTAGGGCTCGAGGCGGGGTTAAAGATGAGTTTAGGGCCGAACGCGGGCTACGATTGACGTTTTGGGCTCGAACCGGCATCTGTTGACTTTTAGGCTCGAAGCCGGCTCTCATGGCGTTTAGGGCTCAAGCGGGGCTTCTACATTGAAGCGTTTAGGGCTCGAACGGGGCGTCTACGATTGGCTTTTGGGGGCTCAAAGGGGGCGTCTCTTTGGGAGCTTTTTAGGGCTCAAACGCGGCTCTACGATTGAGCGTTTGGGGGCTCAAGCGCGGCGCCCAAAGTTACGCTTTTAGCGGTCGAAACGCGTAGTTTTAACGGTAAAAGCGTTTAGCCTCGAAACCTAGTTACGATAAGAGCTTAGCGCTCGAAACGAGCAGATAGTAGGGGCAATACACTACGCAAAATCCCAAAAGAAGCACCCTGCCATCTATCAACAAAAAAAAAACTTTGGCTCTGGGTTCACACATCATGATCAAACATTTTTAAGCTGCCACGGACTTCAATGGTCTCAAATGGGGCAGTCCTTTCCACTTTACCCTAAATCGACCAAATCAGGCCTCCAGGGGGTCACCGACCCCCATTTTCAGATAGTATGGAAAACCCCGAACATTTAAAACATATTTTGGATGAAAGGAATGTTTTTTTTAAAAAACCGTTTCGGGCCCAGAAGCCCAAGGTTTTTGGATTCTGCTATGTGTTGGATCCCTGTGTCCGACAGGTTTTCCCTCCATCGGCACATCGGGACTTCGGGGAATTGCCTTAGTATGGAAACCTTAAAGTTTTTGTCAAGCACAAACATTTTTCCTCTTATTTGGACAATTAGAATCGCCCCCCGGCCGGGCCCCATTGACTGACCGTCTCGCCCTTACCTTTTTTTGGGGAAAGGGTACCAAGAAGGACACCATGGGGAAGCAGGAATGTAATAAAAAACAACGTAGGGGCCATTTTAAAAATGAGGATCTGAAATGATTTCTGATCCCCCGGGTTCCCCCCTTTCCCCACATCCACATCAAGCACTGATTTTGTTTTGGGAAAATGAGTAGGCAGCCAGGCAATATCCTGCCGCACCACGCAGGGGAAAGGGCGATTAAATGGAAAGCCACTAGCTAAATATTTTATATGTAATAAGGCGCCATGGGGGTAATATTTGTACGTATTATAATGGCAGCCATCAAGCTGAATATTTGTACTGTATATAATGGCAGCCATGGGCTGAATATTTATATGTTTTTAAAATGGCAGCCACGGCTGAATATTTGTACTGTTTTATAAGGGCAGCCTCTAGTGAATATTGTACTGTATTAAATGGCAGCCATCTGTGAAATTTGTACGAGTTAATGACGGTCGAGTTGCCCAGAAGGGGAAGGACTGCAGAAGCTTCCTTTGGGCTCAAAGGGGACCCTGAGCGTGGGACCACCAGTAGGAAAAGGGAAAAAAGACTGTTGCCCCCCATAACAAAAAATGCTGCTACAAACACACACACCTTCACTTACACCGTCATTTAGGCCAAAAAACAACCGGGGTAGACAGGCTCGCCCCCCCTTAGTGCAAGGTCAACAGCCTGGGGTAGTCGTACACGTTTGGGGCTATATTGTGGGCCCGCAATATGCCGGGTTTTTAAAAGTACGCGGGCCCAACGCACACTTCAAAAAGCGAAAGACAGGGAGGGCCCCCATAGACTTATTACCCCCTGTTTACAAAAACGCCGGAAGAATGGGTTTTCCTTCTTGCTCCCGGGTACAATCCGCGTATGTACGCCGGGGAGATGGACGTAATTCATAGCTCTCTGTGAGAGCTATAAATTTAAACCGTAATTGCGGGGCCTTTTTTGATGTATTGAAAGCGAATTACACCCGAAATTCGCCCCGAAAATTACCCGTGTGAACATCCCCTTAAAGGGAACCGTCACATTGAACATATTATTGATCTGCTGCCCCCTTATAGAGTGCCGGATATCATTTTTGGGAGGAAAAATTGAGTCAGCACTGATCAGACCCCCCACTGGGTCCTTAAACCCAAAAAATTAGAAACGTAAAATTAAAAATAAAAACCAATTCTACTGAATTTTTGGAGGGAACCCGCCCTGCCCATCACCCAACACTCACCCCCCGTGAAGCTGGTGGGGGCACATCATGTGGGGGGAGGCTTTTTTAGAGGGATTGCGAAGCTGCTCATTGTTGGAAGATGGATGGAGCTAAAAACAGGGAAAACCTGGGAAGAAAACCTTTAGAGGCTGCAAAAGACTCGAGCTGGGTTGGGGTTACTTCCACAACAACAAATCTGAACAACAGCCCCAAGCCAAAGGAAGGGTTTCATCACAGCATATTGATGGGTTATAATGACCCTCACAGTCCAGATCTAATTTCCCATAGGAACGGGGGCGGACCTGAAAATTGCTGTTCACGAATGTTCTCCAACCAATCAGAGCTCGAGCGATTCTGCAAAGAAGCATGGGCAAAAAGTTCCAGCTTCTAGATGAGCAAAGCTGACATCCCCAATAGACTGCGGCTGTCATTGCAGCTAGAGGAGGTCCTACCAAAGTTTGCTCGGGGGGAATAATTGCACCTGCATTTGACTTTTAGGGGGGGAGTCGAAAACTGTCTAGGTCTAAAACTTTTCTTTTGCCCATAGCAACCAATCGGAGCCCATAGCAACCAATCCGAGCCCATAGAACCAATCCAGCCATAGCAAACCAATCAGAGCTCCCCTTTCATTTTTTTCAGAGCTCATAGGGGAACGTGATTTGGGTTTCCCATGGGGGAAAAAAAAAAAGTCTTAGACCAAACGTTTTTCAGAATGTCCCCTTAATTTTTCAAAAAAATTTGGGAAAAAGCATGTATTATTTTCTTTACACTTCACTAAATTGCTGCTCGTCACATAAAAATTTCAATATAATTTATTAAGTTTTCTGTGTAACGTTAAAAAAAAAGAGGAACGTTGAAGGGGTAGGAAGACTTTTGTAAAGCACTGTACATTACCTGCAACATGCAAATTTTTTATGAATGCAGCATTATAAACCTGGGGAGGACTATGGCGGTTCAGATTATAGTCACATTACACAGGAAGCTCTTGCTCGATTTTCCCGACATCCAGAAGGGGGAGGACTTGGCAGAAGTGTTCTAGCTAAAGGTGCCAGCGTTACACAATGGTCCGTGCTCCGTTGTAGATAATAAATTGCAGATAGGAAAAAATAAGGACAAAGGTGGGACGTCCGGCGCTCATTCACACCTACATCTCCGTGTCGCTCCAGCACGCAGCTCACGCTTGTACTGTGCAACTTCTAGAAACATTACATGCTTCTCTATTTTCCTACAACACCTAGCAACGAGCACCCCTACACCATGTCAGTATGAACATACATTGTAGTTTAGGCTACTAAAAAGTGACATTAGAAATCAAAATAAAGGGGTGTTCCAAAACTTTTTAAAACTTCCTGAGCACCCCCACCGTCAACCCAGTGCCTCCTCACGATGATGACATCTGTTTTATAGCACATGATGCTGCACATCGCTGATCTCTGTGGGCCACATGATGCTGCAGCAATCACTGATCCTGTTCACAAGATGCTGCAGCCAATCCGATATCTCTGTGGTCACATGATGCTGCAGCCAATCGCGATCTCTGTGGTCAAATGCTGCACATGCGATTGGTTGCAGTATCATGTGATCCATAAAGGGGTGGGGAGGTAGGTAGTACAGTGGACATCTGGCAGCGCTGGAACGGTATAATGGAAAGGTAAGTATGGGTTCATTTACTATGTTAGCCGAGTGGAGGTTTTTAAAATTTTTTGAAAACCCCTTTAAGGGTGGTTCACTTGACGCTATTCGCTTACTTCTGAGGTATCCACAGGGTTTTTAAAGAATACCCCCCCGCAACCCTATGCAGATTAATAAATCAAACGTAAATTTTTATGTGGACATTAACGTTTGCTCTATCTCCCAGCGATATATACTCTTTTCTTGCAAAACCCAAAAGCATAGTCTACCAACATAGGTTTGCTTTATTAAATGTGTTGTCTCACTACAAGGTTTGCTGCTTTTTATGTTAAAGATCTGACCAAACAAGTCACTTTGAAATATGTGTCCATTACCAGTGTCCTACCTATTCCTAGATATCCCCTCTTGTATGGGCTGCATCAGCTCCTCAGGTCGCTATAGCTACAGACCGTTTGATTCTCCTGATAGGCTTCCCGCACTGGTTGCTATAGCTACAGTCCTGGCTTCTACGCAGCCTAGTGGAAGCCAGTAAACGCACCCCTAAATTGAAAGTGAAATCTAGAAAACAGGACTGAGGTGAATGAATCAATGTAGTGACAACCCCCTTTTTAATTTTTTATGGGGTCAGAGACAATGAAGCTGTATCCTCAGGAAACCTTTCTTTTACATACCAAACATAAGCAAAAAACATCATTTAACGGCCCCAACCCGCCGTCCACCCGCCGCAAATATTTCAAGTCGAAAACCCCGGCGGATTTAACTTTGAACTATCGTCCAAAACCGAAAAATAAAACCGTTTTTCCCCTTTTACTTCAATCTAAAAAAATGTTTTGTTTTTCCCCTGCATCGCGATTTTCCTACAAAAAAAAAAAATTAAATCTCATTTTTCCGTCACATTCCACATAAAAAAAAAAAAAATCTAAAATTTCTGTATGTCAGATCTGTGCCAAAACTGGAAGGGGACTTTTTGGGGGAGATATTACTTTTTGGTGCGGGGTGTATTTCGCGGAAATCGTGCGCAATACCCTTTAAAGGGGATATCGTTTCCTTACTTTGGCTGATTTCACCTGCTCAGCTTCTCAGTTTGGAATGCAGGGGTTTTCTTCCCCCCCAGCGGGATGAACATCCCCCCCTTCACTGCTGCCGAGACTCCCCCCCCCCCCCCCCCTCTGAGTCCACAGTCCTGGTTCTCCCTATCAGTTTTATTTTATAAGAGCTTATACATACCACCGGCCTTTCAATCTAATCTGAGCACTGATCTCTCACACGGGAATGTATTACACTTTCTAAAAAACACACAGGTCTGCGTTATGAGGGGGTTTTAGCCAGGGTCAAAACGTCTTTTTCTCTTTTGTACAACGCTGCAGTCTGTTTCTGCTGGGTGTGGAGAAAAAAAATGGTAGGGCCCCAAACTCTGAGTCTTCTGTACAGCCCGTAAATCAACCCAGGGGCTGTACAAAATTTTAAAAGAGCTCTCATATGAAATGCGGGGAAGGAGGGTTTTCGACCCCACGGAATCAGTGAAAAAAAAAACACAAGAAAGGGGCACTGTGGAACAAGGCAGCTTTTCAATACATCCAATTGCAAAGTTTTTTGTTTTCACTGTCCCCTTTTTCGAAGACCATTTAATGACTAGTTGCCCAAATTTTAAATGAAAAAGCAGAGTCCAGTGGCGACACCCCATCTTTTCGGTAAAAGGCCACGCCCCTTCAAAAAGCCACACCCACTCCACCCAACTGCATAACGGTTTTGAAGAAAGCCAGGTAATCCCCTTATAGCCAGGTATCCCCCCCCAAAACCCGGTAGTGCCCCTTTTAGGCTGGAGATGCCCCCTTGTACCAAATAATGCCCCCCGTAGCCAGGTAGAGCCAAATTTTAAACCAGGGGGTGCCCCCCTTTTTTCCAGTAGGTGCCCCCCCTTTGTTACCAGGGAGGTGCCCCCATTGTTTGCCAATAGTGCCCCCCTTTTAAGCCAAGAGTGCCCCCTTGTTAGCCAAATAGTGCCCCCCTTTTTGCCAGGATTGCCCTCATCTTTTAGCCAGGGATGCCCCATCTTTTAGCCTGGTTGTGCCCCATCTTTTTGCCAGTTAGTGCCCCCATCTTTTTGCCAGGTAGTGCCCCCATCTTTAGCCAGGTAGTGCCCCCATCTGTTACCAGGTTGCCCCCATCTGTTAGCCAAGTAGTGCCCCCATCGTTAGCCAGTAGGCCCCCCCATTGTTACCAGGGATTTCCCCATCTGTTTTGCCAGGTAGGGCCCCATTGGTTGCCCGAGGCCCCCATTGGGTTTCCAGGAGTGCCCCCATTGGTTTTCCAGTATGCCCCCATTGTTAGCCAGGGATGCCCCCATGTTACCAGGTAGGCCCCATCTGTTAGCCAGGAGTGCCCCCCATCTTTAGCCAGGTAGTGCCCCCCCTTTTGCCAGGTATGCCCCCATCTGTTACCGGGAGTGCCCCCTTTTTTGCCAGGGGATGCCCCCTTTTTTCCCAAGGGGGGCCCCCTTGTTGCCAGGTATTTCCCCCTCGTTAGCCAGGGAGTGCCCCCTTGTTAGCCAGGTATGCCCCCATCGTTAGCCATTTTGCCCCCATCTTTAGCCAGGTAGTCCCCCATCGTTAGCCGGTAGGCCCCATCTGTTAGCCAGGTAGTGCCCCCTCTGTTACAGGATGCCCCCCTTTGCCAGGTAGTGCCCCCATTTTTTGCCCGGGAGGCCCCCATTGGGTTTCCAGGTATGCCCCCATTGTTGCCAGGTAGTTGCCCCCCCTGGTTTTGCCAGGTAAGCCCCCCTAAAGCAAAAAAAAATAAAAAATAAAACCACTCCCTTACCAGGTCCTGCAGCGTGGCCGCTCCCGACCCTCTCTTCAGCGGCGCAGGGGGGAAATTAGAGCAGCCGCGTCACTCCCCTGCACCCCGCCGTCACTTCCCCCCCCCGCTGAACTGTATTGGGGGCACACACCGGGGTCGACATACAGGGGGGAGGAGGAGGAGGAGCGATCCCTCCGCCTCCTCCCCGCACAGTAGACCGCGGCGGGTGAGCGGGCCCCTCGGCCGGGTGCACCCGCCGTAGGAGCGGTTCCCCCCCGGGGCAAGAGAGCGCACCAGCGCACCTGCGCCGCGGGAATTTAAAGGACCCCCGCCCCTGCAGCGGGGGGAGGGGAAAGCCAACCCCCCCGGAGGGGGGGGGGGACCCCAAATAGCGGGGCCCCCCCGCCCCAAAAAGGAGAGTTGGCATGTTTTTTAAGAAACGATAACACCCCTTTAAGACGCCCCACACTACATAAAATCATAGCACTCATTGAGACATTCATTCTTTTTCCCACCTTACACCACGAAAAAAAAAAGGGTGACGTAGGCCGGGCTGACCCCTTAAAACTAAAAGCTTCTAAAACAGAGCAATACGGCGCCACAGTACGCGTGTAAACATACCCAAATACTCATCAGATCAGTTTTCAATTTTAGAACCAACGATAAATTTTTTTTCGTGTGGACTTATCCAAAAAAGACTTTATTGATGAATTCCTCCCACAGACTACTACCCTTTTCCCCGAAAAAAAGACAAACCCCCGAAAGACTAGCAAGATTTTTTTGAATTCCCCAATTAAGGGACCCCCCGAAAAAAAGACAAAGGAAATCATTGGGGTTAAAAGGGCCTTGGGGGGAGGTCATTTACTGATGCACCAAGTCCCTTAACACCCGGACAGGAAACAGAAAGTACATGTAAGAAACAAGGAAAAGGGGGGGGAAAAGCAATGATACTGACACACACCTCACAGGGGGCTGATGGGGATGCGGAACTTCTATTTCCCCAGTCCCAGCATGTCACATTAGCCATCATTTTAAGTCACTGCAGCTGCCATAAAAGTCCTTTACAACATATCCTATGGTTTTTAAGAAATTTTAATATATTATAATATATATATATATATAATATATAATTTTATAAATACACACACACACACAAAACCACCACACACACACAAGTAAGATACTATAAATTATTCATGGAAAAATAAACATATGCACTCTAGGAGAAAATTAAAATAAACACTTTTTTATTTCGGGAAACAGGATCTGGGAACCTAGCCCGGCAACTACCTTTTCTCACACATAAAAACACAATGTTTTTTTTAACATGGAAAAAAAGAAAATCTTATGCTAATACACTACTCACAAAAAATTAGGATATTTGGCTTTTGGGGTTAAATTT
>JAODAL010078411.1:0-12925 GCA_025379985.1 Phyllomedusa bahiana
ACAGTCAATCTGGGTAGCGCTTCCCCCTGTATGAGTGTGGACCAATTGAGCTTCATTTGGAAAATACGGGTGGTTAACGCTCCTTTTACCCCCATCCCCTTTATTTTGATTTTTTTTTCTCATTTTACTCAACATGTGGGGAAAGGGTCTCTGTCTTTTTTTCTCTGTCCGTTCCATACTCCATGTCCTTGAATAATACATCTGGTCAATTTTTCCTGTCCCCTCCCTTGTACAATTAGGGGAAATTTTTTTTAACAGCTTTTTTGTACAGGGTTTTTTTAGTACTTTAATTCAGAAAACACTTTTTTAAAATCGGATGGAATCCCGCTGTCTTTGTTTTTTTTTTTTTTAATTGTATAAATGGGTTTCTCAAAAAAGGTTGATAGCTTGTTAAAGATCTTGCAAAAAAAAGTCTTTTGAAATATGTGCCCATTAACAGTGTCCCCCTTTCTGTTTTGACGCCCCACCCCCCTTGACCCACTTTGCCATTTGAGAACAAATGTCTGTTAGAAAAAAATTTTTTTAGAATAGGCCCTTAGTATAGCTGCATGTCCAGCAAAATGCCCCAAAATTAAAAACAGGGACCCATGAGCCATTTTGAAAATTTGTGAGAACAATTTTATTAGAAAAAAATTTTTTTAAAATAGGCCCTGTAGTATTGCTGCATTCAAAGTAGCATGACCCAAAAAATTATAAAAATGTTTTTCCTCAGCCACTGTTAAAAATTGTGAAGGAGAAATCCCACTTAGAACCCAAATTTTTTGTTCCAAAGGACCATGTTTATTGCTGTACCACAAAAACATCCCCCAAAAAAATTAAAAAATTACTTCTACCCACTGTTAAAAAATTGTGAGGCAACATGACCCCAAAACCTTGAAAATGAAAAAAAAATTTAAAGAGAAGTGGTAAATGGATATGGTTTTGTCAAAACCTTGGTGTCTTTTGTTCGTCACAGCAAAAAAAGCAAAATGAACTGTTGGGAAAAAGAAAAAAAAATTGCAGTAAAAAAATATCATTTAAAAAAAGTTTTAAGGGCCATTTTGTTTGGAAGGAATGGAAGTAGACCCGAACAATCAGTGCCCCGGCAATTGGGGCCCCAACATACAGAGACCATCCTGATTCTCTTGAGAAAGTAAACGATCCACTTTTTTGTGGGAAAACCGGATGCGTTTTTTTTCTGTAATGAATCTGGCGTGCTGAAAGGTTCCGCTCGATATGACGCTGGGTGGGAGGACAAAAACCTCTATGGCGTGGGAGCCAGCTGGGCCCTTGTCCCCTTTTTGGGTCCAGAAGTTATTGAGTCCCGGAAAAACATACAAAAAATCGGTGTTGAGAGCAGATATCGTGCACCTTCTTAAGCTGGTCTTGGGTTTATACTGTGGCTGCATTGCATGCGTTGGTGAGGGGGGTAAATAAAGATTGCCAGGGGTCACCCATTGGCTTCTGCCACCTTGTGCTGCCCCCCGCTGTGCGTGGGTTTTATTGGCACTCTACTGCTTTTCAGTCGCTGGCGTTGTTCCACCGTGACTTTTTGAAGAACGGAAGCAGAGAAAATGTCTCCAGTTGATAAATCAGAGGTCTCATTTTGCATTTTCTTCTATTTGGGTGGGGGGAAAGGAAAGTGCTGATTTTGTTTTTATCGGGGACCGGGAGGGTGGCCCCACCAGTAAAATTTTTTTTTTTTTTTTTCTTTGAGGGCCCTTATGCGAGTCATTTTGGAGGAAATGGAGCACCCAAAGCACCCCCTTTGAGAATGGACCCCTTGATTCCCAACCCTTTGGGGTTGAGGGGACTAGAAAAATCATCTTCATCATCTGCCAAATTCACCCCAACCCCTTTCCAAGGCGGGACGTCAGTGTTAGGGGAAAACCTCCTCCTCCCCCTCCTTCTCCGTTCCCCTGGCAAGCTTCAACACAGCCCTGATTGCCCCAGATGTGCCCCTGAGTGAGGGGGCCTTGCCTAGCTCTGGACCTGAAACCATGCCCCAATGAGCCGATAAAATTTGTGAAACTGTGGGTCTTTTGGGTTTGACGGAGGAAAGGTCCGTGTCCCCATCTGTGTCTGTCTCCTCTCCCTCGCTGGCGGGACCCGATGTTTTTAGAGTGGTCCACGTCGTTCCCGAACTAAAATCACCACAATGCTCATGCTGACAAGGGCATCGTCCGCACTGACCATTTTGGTGGCTTCTTCAAAACTGGCAAGGATGGTGCAGAGCTCTTTCACCTGCCTCCACTCTGAAGCGGAGGCTGATCCCTGATCATAAACTCTGAGAGACATGCGCAGCTGAGGAACGCTTGATGTGGCGGAGGAGGAGGAGGCAGAGACAGAGGGTGTGACAGTGGTTGGAGGCCGGCGTCGGCCCTGGCCTTTTTTGGCCAAGTGTTCCCTCCATTTCAACTCATGCATTGCTGCATGTGACTAGACATTTTGGGGTGGTGGTTAACCACTTAAGGTTCTTGCCTCTACTTATGCGTTTACGGCAAGGCGGCATATGACATCGCTGGGTGAATCGAGGCTTGCTCAAAGAAGGCCCATGCTTGAGAGGTCCTGGACCTTTTTGACGGCAAATAAGCGAGGAGCGGGGTTTGCGCTGACCGTGGCTGGCGGAATCATATCAGCGGACTTCTGAAAACCGCCCTCTCCCTTTTTGTGGCGGGACCCTATTGACACTACCCCCATCGTCTTCCTCCTCGTCCACTGATGAAGCGCTCGCAAGCAAATTCTGCGGAAAAGACCGGGATGGATCCGCAATGTCGTCATCATCATCCTCATCAACACAGGGGGACTTGGTCGTCTGATTTTCTGCATCCAGAAGCTGTGGGCTACAAGAAAGGGGGCACTGCAAGGCTTTGCCGACCGCCCGGGATTTTCCCGATTGACGGCTTCCCTTCACCCCCTCTGAGGCATCAGTAACGGGGCGTCAGAGCAGACTAAATCATCCTTTTGATCTTTTAACATGCCTTCTGACCCCAACCGCATTTTTGTCATCAAAGAGGTCGTCAGACAATGGATTATCCACAGTGGTGGGGACACGAGTTTACAATTGGGCTGCGACATGTTGGACGGATGCTGATGATGCTGACGACGACATTTGTGGCCGTGACTGGGAGGACGAGGAGGTAAGACTGCTAGATGCAGGTTGCATTAACCACTGAAGGACAGATTGGCGACGATGTTCGTTACTTAGATTCACAGGGCCCTGACCCAGTGATACAGGCCCACGGTCCTGCAACTGACGATCCGCTGGCATTTCGTTGTTGTCGCCGCATGAAAAGGGCACCTTCTCTCGTACCTTTACCCTCCAGTCCTAACCCCCTCTTTGCTCTCTTACAACATTCATTTCGATCCTTGTCCAGAAATATAAAAATTTGAGTAGGTATTGAATTGTTTTGTAAAGTCTATTATTAAAATACGGCAAATCACAGCTATTCTCAATTCCCTATAATCAAAACAAAATTTCTGGATTCAAATTTAATTGCAAGTGTCTATCAACAAATCTGGACTGGGCAAAAGTCAAAAAACACGTATCTGTTAAATGTTTTCGTATAATACACGTATTTTTTGCACCTTTTAATTCACCTGTGGTGACTATAGAATTGCTGTTTTAAGTTTTTACGTGGATGCTGCGTCAATGAACAAAGCGGGGTGCGCAAAAGTAAAAAAAACAGGGTATTGTTATGTTTTCGTATAATACACGGTATTTTTTGCCCCTTTTCCCAAATTCACCTGTGGTGCCCTATAGAATTGCTGTTTTAAGATTTACGTGGATGCGGCGTCAATGAACAAAGCTGGTGCGCAAAAGTCAAAAAACAACGTATCTGTTATGTTTTCGTATAATACACGGTATTTTTTGCACCTTTCAATTCACCTGTGGTGACTATAGAATTGCTGTTTTAAAAATTTACGTGGGATGCTGCGTCAATGAACAAAGCGGGTGCGCAAAAGTCAAAAAATACGTATCTGTTATGTTTTCGTATAATACACGGTTTTTTTGGGCAAACAAACAACTGTGCTGATAAAAGATTGCTGGATTGTAATTTAACTGAAAGGTGGATATATCAACACAGGGAATGGTAAAATTGAAAATGAACACCTATCTGAAATGATAATAAAAGTGGAGTTTTGCAATGAGACCTGCAGTTACTAGAAATGATGTGTATCCAATATAAGTTCAGGCTGCCCAATATCCGGAAATATTTCAATAGCAAACTGTTTAAAAAATAAAGATATTCCACTACAATGTCTACCCCTAAGTCTTGGGGAACTTATCCCCTATTCTTTAAAGAGCTTGTTTTGTGTTCCGCCCGGGCCCCCACCCCCCCGCTCCCCCGTGAAATTTACAGCGGTAGATGCTGCTTTAAAATTCTCTAGCTAACTAATAAAATCTCAAATCTCTAATCTAACTAAAATTTGGAAGGATCACAGCTAATAGTAGAGGTTTCTCTGTGGGAGAAATAGGCTAATTTCGCTGAGCTGTTTGGCCACAGGCAGAGGCACGTCCAAATTTCCCATGAGCGCTGAGAGACACTGAGGCTGAACAGGAAACGCTGTTCTATGTAAAACGAGGGATGTGATTTTTCCAGCCCAACGCAACCATACACATCCCAGTCATGACGTCACAACCCTCTCACCCTGCTCTATTCTGTAATTTGATTTGCTGGCCCCCCAAAATTACAGGAAGCGCCGAAAATGGCGCGATCTTAATAGATGATGCACAGATTTTAACCTTAATTATCGCATGATCTGAAAATTTCGATCACCATAAAAACCTTGCCGATTTCAACTTTGTCAATAAAAATCGCTCAACACTATGTACCACACATATCTGTATTTATGTAACCCTTCTGTATTACCTTATTTATGTGCAATTGTAGTACCAGCAACCACACCCCTCATGCATGAATTGTATGTAAGTAGTTGTTCTATTGGTATTTTTGCATTTGTGCAATCTCCCCATGCATTACATTGTGGCTTTTCTGCATGCTGGTGTGAATAGGTATTAAGTTAATGTGCAGTTTTTTATCATCTAATTGTTCCCCTGGCAGTGGGGTGTGTGAGCTGCTGCTCAGCAATTAGCTGCACTTGCTTATTTTTCCCAAATAGCATATGGGCCAGAGATGCCTGCTATTTAGGCCCAGTCTAGTCCAGCCATTGAGCTATGAATATGGCCCTTGTAGTGTTTTTGAGTAAGTAATGTCCCATTTTTGTATGTGTTTTTTCTGTAAATTTAGTGTAGGGACTCGCAAGAAATGAAGACTGTTGACGCCGGTTGCGAGCTTGCGTATTGGCGCCCCTATACCAACTAATACCTCATATTTAATATTTTTCCAGTATGTCATTTTTTTTATCTGCCCAAGAATGCTGGGGAGCGGAGGGTGTCTTTATTTTGTGTTGGTCACCCAGAAAGTGCTGGGCAGCCCGCCTAATCTAATAGTATGGGTGTCACTAATAGGCTGTAAGCCAGCATGGTGCACCTCATGTATCTGTATTTATGGCACCCTTCTGTATTGCCTTATTTATATGCAATTGCAGTACCAGCAAACCCCCCCTCCCCCTGCATGGAGGGTATGTGAGCGGTTGTTCCATTGGTATTTTTGCATTTGTGCAATCTCCCCATTTATTATACTGTGGCTTTTCTGCATGCTGGTGTGAACAGATATTAAGTTAATGTGCAGTTTTTTATCATCTAATTGTTCCCCTAGTGGTGGGGTGTGTGAGCTGCTGTTCAGTAATTAGCTGCACCTGCTTATTTTTCCCAAGTAGCATATGGGCCAGTGTTGCCTGCTACTAGGTCCAGTCTAGTCCAGCCATTGAGCTGTGAATATGGCCCTTGTAGTATTTGAGTAATTAATGTCCCATTTTTGTATGTGTTTTTTTCTCTAAAATGAGGAGTGTTGAATCCAAAATGGGGTGACTTCTAGAAGGTTTCACCTATTCTGGTACTTTAGGGGCTTTGTAAATGCAACATGGCACCCACTAAAATCTGAGTTGCAAAAACTATATAGCGCTTCCTCCTTTGTACATCATGCCATGCTAACAAACAGCAGTTTTCACTCAGAAGTAGGGTTTTGCCGTACTTGGAAAAAGTTGCGCAACAAATTTTGGGGTGCTTTTTTCCAGGATTCTTCGTAAAAATGAAACATTTTCAGCTAAAATTGCAGATTGTTGGGTAAAAATAATTTTTTCATTTTCACCGCCTAACACAAAAAAATTTTGTGAAACACCTGTGGGGTCAAAATACTCACTACAACCCTGGATAAATTCCTTAACCTCTTAAGGACAGGCGTTTTTTTTTTGGTGACACGTTCGTTTTTCCCTCCACGCCTTCTGAAAGCCATAACTTTTTTATTTTTCCACCTACATAGACACATGAGGGCTTTTATTTTGTGGGACAAGATGTATTTTCTAATGGTTTTATTCACTATACTATAGAATATACTGGGAAACTGCAAAAAAATTCCAAGTGGGACAAGTTGTGAAAAAAAATGTATTTTCGCCATGTTTGCGGGGGTTTTGCTTTTACGGTTTTCAATCTTCGGTAAATATAATGTATTATCTGTATTCTACAGGTTGTTACGCATCCCGCAATACCAAAACATGTAGGGTTTCCGTATGTTTGGTACCGTAAAAAAAAATTCCAAACATTTTTCTATTTTTAAAATTTGCGCCACGGCGCCATTTTGTGCGACCAATAACTTTATTTGTACTAACACCTACGGACGTCAGTGAGGGGCATTTTTTGCGGGCTGAAGTGTACTTTTTATCGTTAGCAGTTTGGAATGCATGCGACTTTTTGATCATTTTTATTCATTTTTTTGAGTGACGTAAAATACCAAAAAAATGCAATTTTGGCGTTTGGAATTTTTTTCTTCTACGGTGTTCAGCGTATGGGATAAATGATTTATATTTTTTTAGATCGGACTTTTTCGGAGCGAGTGATACCAAATATGTGTAACTTTTTTATTATTTTAATGATTTTATTTGTAAAATGGGGATAGGGGGGTGATTTGAACTTTTATTACTTTTTTTTTTTTGTAGTTTAAAACTTAAATTATTTTTTTATTTAACTGAACATTAAAGGCCCCTGAGGTACTTGCCCCACTAGGTGGCGCGTTTGGGAAGTACAACCTAATGCATTGCATGGCAATGCATTGGGTGTACAAGACGGCGGTTCTCCACTTCCTTCTGCGGACGGAAGTGGGGCAACCCGCCAGGGTAATAAAGGGAGCCTCACAGGGCTCCCACCACCATGCGGTCGCCGGGATTCGGGGGTGCCGCTAACCCCCGGGCGGCTGTGGGGGGGGTCACGGCGCGATCCCCCTGAAAAGCCCCTTAGGGGGCCCTGGGACGTACTCCTACGTCCCAGGTCGTTAAGGGGTTAAAGGGACTGTGTCATCTAAAATGACTGATTGTTTAACTCACATTTTTATGTTCAACACATTTTTTAGAATTTTTGGTTCTATTTTTTTTTTTATTTTCCATATCACTTTCGATATTTTTTAATAATTCTTAAGTCCTGCAGTTTTCACTTAGGCCACTAATCCTAATAATATTGCATCCTGTTCTGTAGAGAAAGATTCTCAGTTGTCTGCTCATTATCAGCACAAAGAGGGTCAAACTGAAAGGAAACACCAATGTGAATAGATAACACAGGATCCACCAGTCACAAGAGGAGATAGTCACAGTTCACACTTTCACCTCTCTGCACAGTGACTTCTTCCCAGGTCACAGAGCATGACTAGAAAACTCTCCTATAGAAGTCAATGAGACTGAGTCAGTTTTAAGTCTCCTATGTGCATGAAGCTACTGTAAAGCATCTCTCTGACTGCTGTTAAAGCAGTGCAAACAAGGCCCAGTGGCCAAAATGAAAACTGCAAGACTTAAGAATTATTAAAAAATATTGAAAGTGATATGAAAAATTAAAAAAAAAAAACAACATTTCATAAAAAATATGTTTAACATAAAAATAGGACTTAAACAATGATTAATTTTTTGATGACACATTCCCTTTAAAGGGTGTCTGCAAACTTGGATAAATAAAAAAATATTGAAAATGAGACCCCAGAGTTCAGTAGGTGCTCCTCCTACTCTGAGGCTTGTGGTTGAGCCAAATAATGCACTAGGACCACACATGGGATATCTTGAAAGACGGCAGAATTGGGGGAATCGATGTTGAGTTGCATTTACCTGGTTACATCTACAGTGTTCCAGTGAAAAATGGATAAAAATTGAAAAAGTTACATTTTGAAATTTCACCTCCACTTTACTTTAATTCCTTTGAAATATCTATTGGGTTAACAAACTTCCTAAACACTGTTCTAAATACTTCAAAGCGTGTAGTTTCTCAGATGGTGTCATTTTTGGGGGTATCTGACATACAGGCCCCTCAAAGCTACGTCAAAACTGGACTGGTCCCTAAAAAAAATCTATGTTGCAAATTTTCTTGAAAATGTGAAAAATTACTATGAAATGCCCCTTAATGTATAAAATAAAAGACATCTAACAAATGATGTCAACCTACAGTAGACATATGGTAGATACTAGTTATGAACTATTTTGAGAGGAATAACTATTTGTCTTACATGCAGAAATTTTTTTTAAGTTTGAAAATGGCAAATTTTTCACATTTTCACGATATTTTTATATTTTTCAGAAATAAAGAGGATTTTTTGGACCAAAATTTCTTACTAACTTAAAGCACAATGTGTCACTAGAAAACAGTTTCTAAATCACATGGATAGGTAAAAGTTATTCTCACATAAAGTGACATGTGTCAGATTTAAAAAATGGGGCTATGTCAGAAAGGCCAAAACTGGCTGTGGTGGTAAGGGGTACTTGACCTCTAGGGTTCACAATCCCTTGTCCTATGTTCAGCAGTATGGTTGTGCTGCTGTATATAGGATTTTCACTTATTACCTATTACACCCTGCTTTAGGCAATAAGTGAACATACATGGCAGCTGCGGAGGCCTGCATGAGGCTTCCTGCTGCCATGGTGACCAATCGCCCCCCTGCAATTATGTTGCAGGAGGGTGATGCAGAGATTTATTCACCTTTGAGTAGTGTTATGCAGGACCTGTAACACCTCAGGGGCTTGTGTATTGAGGGGATTAGTGTGTAATGGTTCCCAACAGTTAATTGGCAGAGGGCCAGAGCCAGATACCTGCAGCGCAGGAGAGGAATAGAAGCTGCCCAGTCAGAGGCAGTTTGAGGGTCTGCTCAGACACCAGAGGGCGGGACAGACAGCTGAGTGGGATGTAGTCGAGGACCAGAGCCACTGCTGCCTGATAGAAAGTTACTGTGGCACCAGATGGATTTTTTATCGGATCGCCAGCTGCAGGGTCCACCGAGGGTCTCCCCCCAAAACCCGAGTGGAAGACATAAACCGTCTGGGAAAGGAGTACACTCTGTGTCTCACCCTGTCTTGGCAGGTTTTGGTGATGGCTCTTTACCGGCAGTGGGGGTTACAGCAGGGCAAACCAGCTTCACTTCCTCCGCAATCGATCGTCAGCCATTCATCTAGCTACCAGAGCAGAAGATTAATAGACAGCACTGCAGAAAGTGAGGTGCCGAACACCTCATTCGGCACCACATCTATTTTCCCACAAGATTGGGGGGGGAGTGTGTCTTATAGTCCAAAAAATACGTTATATGTAACCTCAAACTATGCCTCCAACTACGTCATTGAAAAAATAAAAAATGTTATGGCTGTTGAAATGCAAGGAGGCAAAAACTAAATATGTTCCCGGCCCATTAAGTCCCCTTTTAAACCCTGGGCTAAGGGGTTAAAGAAGACCCGTGGCCATTCCCGATATGTCTATTTTAGTAAATCCAGAAATGTATTACTGAATAAGTCAGATGGGTGTTACCAATTGGGGGGTGTCTGACTGTCAGCATTGACTGGACATTATCAGTGGGTGCAGGGACACACCCTTTGAAAACTGGAGTGGTAACACCATCTGACTAATTTAGAATCTCATTTCTAGGACAAATAACAGAAGAACAGCACAAAACTGAGTTGTTTTAGAATTGTTATTTCACACAGAACACATGCATTTGCTTAAAAAACACATTTGGAGAGGTGAAAGCGGCTACTTTAAGTAATATGGTTTTGCAAAAAATTCCCTCTCCAAGAATGTAGTACAGAACTGAGTACTCAGCTATTGTGGGTGTGTCTGTCAACAGCGTGCTGACAGACTCTACAACCAACTATCAGAAATTTAAATGCAGCACTGATCTATGTTGTAACTGAAATGTGTGTAAAATAGATGTTACTACAATTAGATAACCTTCATGTAAATTATATCATTATATAAATTATAAAATTAAAGAGGAATATGCAGTTTTCTACCTAAACTTTCAAAGAACACTGCTGCCAATGATAATACATCTAGAATTGGTAGATACAAGATAATACAGATAATGCTGCTTTGCAGTGTTAGCAGTCTTTTTCTTGTTTTTTTATAATTTTTTTCTGTGACCATTCTCAGATTGGAAAATTTCCACCACAGTTTGCTAGGCAGTGATAATTTTGATTAAGATTACCCATTGTGTCTAGCTAAAATATCAATGTCGGCAATAACTCACCTGTTATGTACAGTCTTTCCAAGAATCCAGAGATGTATATTGAATATGATCCCAATAAAAGCCCCGCAATATAATTTAGTGCTAGCAAGACGGCTCATTCTGCCAGCTCCACGTTTTTTTTGCTGACAACTGAATTTATTTGGTGATTTATGGACATTCCACGAACCAATAGGTTATCCAAGTACAATAGAAAAGAAATGAGGAAGAGGCTTGAGATAGCAAAACCAGTGGTGATGAATGATAATTTCTTACTCTCTTGCAAATTATTTGCAGGGAAACAGATAAAATAAATGTGAGTGTTAGGATACACAGAGAAATGAGATTCTTCACACATAATACAAACACAAACTATTTCTTAAGAATATAAATTGGAAGCATGACCAGTAGATATCCACAGAAACTGGAAGATGAAGAGCTTAATGGAATTTGGAAAGTAAGAATTTCCAGACAATAAATAGAAATAAAACTGCAATTAATACGGAACTAAACTTCAGAGGAAAAAGTCAGATTTTATGTGCAATAATTTGATCTGCATCTGTCTTTTATTGAATATAGTGTAAGTTCTATTTAAAGGAGTTGTGCCACCAATATTTATCCACAAAATAGGTAATAAATGCATGACTGCTTGAGGTCCAACCTATGGGACCCCTGACGATCACAAGATCAAAGTCCCAAATCCGCGTTATTTTCCTGCTCATTTTATACTTGTAAAAAATTGGAATAAAAAGGTCCATTGATTAAAAAACAAAAACATTATTGGTTGCATAAATTGTGCTGCAGTGTAAATTTAAAAAATAGAAAAGGTTTTAATTTCTTTAAAAGTACTAAAACATAGCGAAAGCCCTACAAATTTGGTATCACCGGAATTGTAGTGACCTGCAGTAGACAGATAACAGCATACATGTATACCAAAAAGTGAACTCCAAAAATGCAAACCCCCACAAAAATGATGCAATCGTGTTTTTTTCACATTTCAACCCACATAGAATTTTTAGGAAATTATTCAGTACATTATATGTTAAGACCAATGGTACTATTAAAAAGTACATCTCGCCTCACAAAATGCAAGACCTCCTATGATTATGTAGACAAAAAAAGTTATAGCTCTCAGGAGAGGAGGAAAAAAAAAGACCAAAAATCCAAAAAGCACTGCATTATTAAGGGGTAACCACATGAAAACAATTCCTTCTCTTACCGTACCTAGAACTCCCAAAAATCAGCTGGTATTATTTAGCTATACATTTTTCATGCAAATATAGTATTAAATGCTGGTTGATTCAAAAAATTATCAACCTTGTAATCTATGGATGGTTTAACCACAACAGGAGCCCTCTTATTTAGTAGCTCCCCACTTTGACTCATAGAGGAGGTTCCTGAACAGAGGGGTAACCTCAATGAAGTTTATAAGCTTTAACAACACACATATATGACATAACTCTTTTGAACATTTTGATGAACTGCTATTCCATTCACATGATACATGTATATAGTACTTCACTCTACAGGTGTAATTCTAGTCTATACTAAACTCTAGGCAAGTTGTCTTACTATTGAACATTGTTGGCTCATGTACACCATCACTGCAGCCAGGCAACAGCTGAATACTCAATCAGACGCCGTCATTGTATATCTGTCCCGGTCAATCGTCCTAGTCAGCATATGATTAGTTTTCATGTCATAGTTTTAAGCATGCCCTCATCGCTTATTTCCGAGCAGCTATTTTTATGAGGTCCTCTGAGAGCACTGCTACCAAACATTTTGATGCCATCTTAATTTTTGTTGTTGGTCTGTATGTTGCACATCCTATAAGAAATACAATAGAAGTGTGAGGGCTAAGCTGTGCTCAGGCTGCAGACAGGCTGCAGCAGCTGATGTGCGCTCCCTCCCTGATACACTTGCTGCTGACAGCTCTGTGAGTGACAGGGGCCCAGCCACTCCTGACAGGGGGCAGTGCACCAGCCAATGGGAAGGACCCGGAGGCCGCTCCAATCAGCTTTCAGGGGCGGTAATCCGGAATCCCATTTAAACTCCCTGAAGGCTTTAGTGCTGCGCCTGGATATTCCTGGGTACCTAGTGTTACTTGTTCTGTATATTGTGTTCTGCTTACCTGTGTACCTGACCTCGGCTTTTCTCCTGACCCCGCTTGTCCCCCGATTTTGTGCTTTGCTTTCGTTTGGCTTTTGACTTCGGCTACTTTAAATTTCCCCTGTTCTGATTTGTGGCTTTGGCGTTCCTATTTGATATTGACCTAGACTGTCTGACAATTCTTGCTTCTCACGGCCCCAGCACTTTAAACAGCGCAGGGACTGTCCCCATTGCCGTCGCCGCTAGGGCACACG
>JAODAL010078412.1:0-12925 GCA_025379985.1 Phyllomedusa bahiana
TAAAGTCGAAAGAAATCTGTGTTACTTTTGGAAAATCACTAAACTTCCCTACAAAATTTAACCCCTCTGTAAAAAATTCCCATAAAAACCAATTTCAGTCGCTGAGAACTTCGTTCATTGTACAGATAATTGAATTTTCCCAGTTTCTTTACTTCATGAACATTGGTTTTTCGTCCCACAGATGACAAAACTTTAATTTTGACAAAAAGCTTTGTCCCCCAAGCTAAAGATATATCACTGAGTGCTCAGGGGGAACCGGAACAGAGACTTGGGACAGGTAATGTGTATACAAAAAAATAATTAAAAATTTTGATACCAGAATTTTGCAAGACATAGACACCAGCCTAATATCAAACTGAACCCGACTTTATGTTCCCTAGCAGTTCATCCACTACATATTAGCAACCAAATGAAACCCTAGAAAGCTTCTTTAGGAAGACCTAGGGGGGATAACATAACTCAATCATTATTCCCTTGTTTTTTCCGGGAGGCCCCAAGTAAAAATCACCCATTTCTATCGCTAAGACTTGATGCATTCTGATCTAAAACCAAAAACGTCCGGGCTTAACGAAAAGGACACCAGAAAATTTTAAAACGTAAAAAAAAGATGGTCACCTAACCACTTGTTTTGCGGTGAAAATCATTCTTGGATTGTTTTGCCAAAGGGCTAGTTCACCGGCAAAACTGGGGACGTTTTTGCCTTAAAACTTGTGCTCGGGAGCATGGTGGGGGGGGGGGGGGGGGTTTGAAACCCGCTGGCCCCACAGACATTAATTTTTTCACGGCGCCTATACCCCGTGAAAAAAAGAATGACTTCTCTCCCGATTGTTGAGCAGGAAGAGGAAAATTAATCCTAGTTCCTTGAGAACAGTGGTTTACGTAATGACTGGGGCGTATATCGCCCCCTTTAAGCGCATACGGCGCGAATACGGGGGAAATAGCCCCTTTTTAAACCGTGGCATAGCCCTTAAGGATCATCATTAAAAAATTGTCTTCAAAAATGAAGTAAAAAAAAAACAGATTTAATCTCCCACCCTTTAATTTTTTGGATGAAAAAAACATTAGTTTAAAAAGGGAACGGGAGTTCACCCAAAAAAATAAAAAATAGTCCCAAAAAAAAAAGTCCTCAAATATATATCTTGCAGACCAAAAAGAAAGCAAAAAAATAAACTTTATTCGGTACTAAAAATATAGACCAATAAAAGAAAACGTATTATTCTTTTTAAAGTAGTAAGCCAGAGTACAATGAATCCCAGGGCAATAGCAAAAAAAAGCTTTTTGGAGAGGGGACAAAAAAGGTGTAGACAAAGATATAAAATTAAGGGGCTTACATGCATAATGCCTAATATTTCCCCAAATCCCCCTACCAGCAGCGGGGGCCCCACCCGGGAAAAAGAATAGAAAAGTACCCCAAAAATAATAGAAGCAACAGTGGCAAAAAAGGGGCCCCGAAAGATTGTTTGAATATAAAAAAAATACCAAAAGCTAAAAAAAATTAAATAGAAATTTATTAAAAAAACAAAGTGCCCCAAAAATTTCAACAAAATGAAAAATCAAGAAAAGAATACCCTTTTGGGACAAAAACATAGCCCCATAAAAGGGGGGAAAAAAGAAAAAATTATACATTAAATCCCCCTTGGTAGAAGAAAGGGGGGGGGAATTTTCAAAAGAATTTTTTAAAGTGGAAAGGGTTTCGTTTTTTCCCTTGACAAAAATTTGTTTTTTTTCCGGGACACTTTGTTTTTTTTACCAAAATTTTTTTTTTGTAATTTTTTGGGGCCCTATTGGTAAAAACATATTTCATAAAAATAATTTCAGGGGAAACCCTGGCCCATGTTTTACTCTTTCATTTTTTTTTAAAGGGGGTACTTTCTACTCTTTTAAATTTAATTAAAAATTTTGAATTATCTGCTATTTATTGGCTTATTTTTTTTAAAAGATATCCAGAATAAATTTTTAACGTTTTTAGTTTTCCTTTTTTGGTCTGAAAGGGTTTTTATAAATGGGTAACGGGCTTCTTTTGATTTTTAAAACCCAATAAAGAAAACCCGTTTTTTTAAAAATTTGGGGGTTTTTTAAATTTGGGGTTTGATCATTCATTGACTTTTTTTTCCCTAGTCCATCTTCTATGAAGCCACCCCCACCTTTGGGTTTAAAAATTTATAACCCAGTGCCCGGAAACTTAAAACCATAAAAACCCCCTTAAATAACACTGGAAAATCTATGATTTTTTAGCTCACTTTTTAAAAAACAACCCCCCCAAATGAATTCAGTTTGAGGAGAAAGAAAAAACCCAAGGGACAGGATTTTTCAGGTTAAAAACCCTTTTCCAAAGGGTTTTTCAAAAAGTTTTTCAAAAGTTTTTTTTATGCCCTTTTTAATCGAGCCCTTCCCTATTTTTTGGGATAGAAAAACCCGTAAAAATCCGCCCTCCAATTACACCCCTCCTCAATTTTTAATAACTCCCGGGGTAAATATAAAAAACCCCTTAAACTGACCTTTGGACGTAGGGGTTAGGGTCATAGCCGGGAAAAAGGTTCCCACAAATGAAAACCCCAAATAATGCAATACATTTAGGGGGCTCAAAGGGCAGAGCCCTGCATAAACGTGCCCAGGGAACCACCCAAAAAATTTTAAATTTTTGGGAAACCTGCTTAACTACTGGGCCCTTTTATACTCCCAAATGCCAGAGGAAAAAAACCCCCAAAAAAAGGCTTTTTTTAAACTGGCACCAAAAGGGGGGACTGGACAAATTAAAGAGGTTTCCCCCGGGTAACCTTCACACCTTGGTGTTATTGGGGGTGTCAATGGTTCCAAAGACAGCCCAAAAGCCTAAAAAAGGGCTTTTTGGCGGTCAGTGATTCATGCTTAGGCCCCCGGGCAGGGTTGTTTGGGACAGTGGTATAAATCGGGGATTCCGTAATACAACAAAAATATTTAAACCAGCAATCTAGTCCCCTATTGGGCCAAGAAAATAAAAAAGAAAAAAAAAAAATTAAAACACGCCCCACTGCCTTTTTCCCCCATTAAAAAACTTACCCAAATAAAAAAAAAGAGCGAAAAAAAGTACACATATTGGTATCCCCAAAGTGCATAAAAACCCGGGCTAAAAAAGCGGTCATGAATTTTAAAACTCAAAAGGGGATGGAGGATTTTAAATAAAAAAAAAATGGCAGAATTTTTTTTTTAAAACACCCCTTTGAAATAAAAAAATGGAAAAAAAAAACCAATCAAAAAGCCCTGTAAACCCAAAAGTAAAATACCAATGAAAAAAACCCGTTAAACCCCCAGGAAAAACTTTTACCCCCTGCTCAGTCAGCAGAAAACCCCAAAAAAGTTATGGCTATCAGCTAAAAAGCAAACAAAAAAGGGTTGTTTTAAAACAAAAATTAAAATTTTTTTTTAAAAACTAACATGATAAAAAATTTTAAAAATTTCCCGATTGCGGGTAAAAAATTTTGGGACCCATTGAGTCAAACTAACATTTTAAATTTAAACACAAGGGGTTATTTGCGGTTAAAAAAAAAAAAAGAAAAACCCTACTAGAATTCCCACATTTTCTTCAAAAAATTAAAAAGAAAAAAAAAAGTCACATGCCCCCCCAAAAATTTAAAAACTAATAAAAATGTAAACCCAAACCCACAAATAATAAGCCCCAAAATCGTGATAACAGAAAATAAAAAGTTTTTGGCTAAGAAGGGGCGAATCAAATTCTAACGAAGTGGTTTTTCTTTTTTAAAATTTACCAGAAAAATTTTGGGCTTGGGAAAACGAAGCGAACTTTGGGGGTACTTCTTGGGGAACAAAGTTTTCCCTTTTAAATTGATAAAATGGCTGGGAGCACATGGCGCTACAGGGGGAAAAAGCACTCTGGGAGGAAAAAGGGGCCATAGCCTCCCTGCCCTGGGGCAGAGATGAACCCCAATCAAGACCAGGGGGAAAATTCGGTTACTCCCCCCCGCACAATTAACCCCCGGGCGCGACCCCAAAGGAGCCCCACACCCCCCTCATCGGGGAAGGGGCCCTGGGGCCCGCGGCTAAATAGCTTTTAACGAAAAATTAAATTTTATATATAGCGATTTTCTTTGGGGGCCCTCGCTTGTCTCAGAACTGTTCCCCTTAAATGTTCTATTTCAATTTTTTTGGGGTATTGGGATCTGAACCCCCGGGTTGTGTCCACTGCGGGCTGCATTTTCCCTTTCCAAAAACCAAGTGGGACTAAGCCAGTTCCTTTGTTTTCATTAAAAGAAACAGCGTTTTTTTACAGTACAAAAAACCCACTTAAATTTTTGGGGCTCCCAAATTCTATTCCCGAAATTTCATCCAGGGGTAATTAAGTTTTGTTTTTGCTGGTGTGCAACCCCAAGAAACCCTCTTTTTAACCCCCAAAAAAAAAAAATTTTTTCCGACCAAATTTAAAATTTTCCCAAATTTTTAAAATAAGCCTTTTTGGGGTTTTTTAAAATTTAGAAAAACAAAACAGGGTTTTTAAACGGCCCTAAAAGGGAAAATTTTTTCCCTGGCCATTTTGTGGGGGCGAAATTTTTATATCCAAAGGGTTACCCAACTTGTTACGGGGTTAATTTGGATAAAAAACAGGGTGTAAATTTTAAATATACAGAAAACATCATCAAACAGTTTATTCATTTTAGAACAAACGAAATGTCAGACAGAGAGGTGGGCAGGCTCAGCCCCCTGCAAAGGGCATGGCACCAACATACCGGGAACGGGCCCGGGTTTCGCAGCCAGCAAGGGACCCCGCAGCAGGGGCATTTCTTTTAACCCACAACCCCCGGCGTCATCTAGCGGCCGGGGGTTTGTTTGTTCACCCAACCCAAGGGTTTTTTGGTTTGGGTTGACTACCCACCTCTTCCTCCCAGTTTAAACCCCTGAAAACCCCCGGGCCCAAGAGTCGGTGGGAACCTCAGACACAACCATTAGTTGGCATGGCCCGGGAGCGGGTCACCCGGCCCCACCTGTCCTCGGGGCCCGCCTTGCCCACCCGGGTTCCCTCACCAGAGATCCCCAATGGGGTTTCCGGGCTCAGCCCACAATATAGCGAGGATGAACAATTTGAGGGGGTGGAGGCCCAGGGGCTACTTGGCAGCGAAGAAATGGGGCCAATTCCCCTGCCTTCTTGGGGAAAGGAGCGGAAAAAGAAATAAAATGGGGAGATTTTGGGGGGGGGCTTAAAAATTTTTTGAGGGGGCCCAGCCTCGCATACCAAGACCGGTAAAGGGGACACCCGTAGGGTTTGAAACCCCAAAAACTTCACCCAACCGCAGGAAAGAGGGGGGCCCGTTTGCGCTTCAGGCAGCAGGGGACCCCAGAAAATTGGTTCGTGGGGGCCCCGGGGAGCCCGGGCGGGAAATAGAAAGCATTTGGGTGATGTCGGGAGCCAAGGGGCCACGGGAAAAAAAACCCGCTTGGGGCAGGCCCAAAAAAATTAGCAGCCCCGGGGTTTTCCGGGCAAAGGCAGTGGGGGCCAGAAAATCACTCAGTGCGGAGCTTTGGGGAAAAAATCCGATACCGGGGGTTTGGCAGTCTTTTGTTTAAGGGACACCGGGGGGAGCCAAATTTTGTAAAAGGTAAATTTTGGGCAGAAAGGGAAGGGGTGGCCAAGAGCAAAAGTTGGCACCACGGCCCCGCGTAAACCCACATCCCAGCCCCGATCCCGGGGGGGCCCGGGGAAAAACGTGGCTCAGATTTTGTGGCCAAACCGCCCCCGGGGCGGGAACACCCGCGGGCAGCAGGGCCCCTTGGCATGCATGCCTTTGAAACCCATTCAAGGCCCAAACCACCTTTTGCAAAAAAGGGAGCTGTTTTTTTTTTGGCCCATCTCTCCCGGTCCGGGAGGCCCGTTTCCCCCGCTACCAATGGCGCCAGAAACCCCTTTTCAGGCGAGGCGATTGAAAAAGAGACAACATATGCGTCCAACCATCCTAAGGTGCAGCACCCTAAACCGTGCTCCCGGGTCCCAAGTTTTTGGGGGACTGCATCCCCCCTTTTTCCCCAAAAGGGGGAAACTCGGGAAACCGTTCAAGAACTAAGGGCCCTTGGCCGACCCAAATGGAGGGGTTCCCAAGGGCCGTAAATTTCCCTTTTCCCCAAAAAGGCGTCCCCGGCATTTCATAAATATGTAGAACAAAAGGGGGGGGTCAGCCCCTTTGAGCTTAATCGGTTTTTTTCCAAAGGGTTTTGCAGGGAAAGCGCGGGACCCGGGAGCTGAAACAAACGGTAAAGGGCCCATAAAAGGGCCCTTTTTTAAACCCCCCCTTTGGGTGAATGTGGTTTTCCAGCCCGGGCACCCCAAACAACTTGGACAGGAACGCTGCTTTCCCTCCCCCACGTTGTAAAAACTGCTGAAACCTGCCCCAAATTTTCCCGCCTCCTCCCTTTTTCCACCAGCCACCACCATCCCAGCCACCACAAGTACTCCCACCATCAAAACCCACAGGGTTAGGGCACAGGGGTGTCACCAGTTCTAAAACCCGGGGTTTGCCTTTCGGCAAACCCGAAGTCAAAACGGGGGGGGGAGGAACGCACCGCTTTCATGCAGCAAAAATCGAGTGTGGCTTTTTTTCCGGGCCCCCCGCCAACGCAAAAAACGGAACCAGGGGACGGAAAATTGGGGGAAACCCGGGTTTCCCCCACTGAAACCGAGGGGGGGAGGGCCCAAAGCGCCCTGAAGGCCCGCAGGTGTTAAAACGGGGTTGGAAAAGGTTCCTAAAGGGTCCCCCCCCACCGACTTCAGAACTTTCAAAAAAATTGGCCAGGAAACTGTGCAGCACTTTTCTATTCGAAGGAAAGCCAGGAACATCCTCCCGAGTTGAAAAGGGGCAAACCCCCCCCTCCCCCAACACACTCTAAAATTTTAAAAATTTTCCCCCCCGTTTGGAATTCCAGCCGCACTTTTAAAACCGACGGGTATGAACGGGAAAAAGGGCCCCCTTAAAACGTTTTTTTGGATAAAACCGGGCAAGACAGAAGTATTTTCCCCCTGTGTAACTTTTGATTTAACCAGGGGGCCACTCTTTGCTGAAAACCTCCGTTTTTTGGGAGGCCTTTCGGGGAAAGGCGAAGTTTTTTGTCATTCGCCAGACTACGGGAGGGAAAAATACTTTTCCACTGTTTTTCATGCCCTAAAAACCCAAAATCTGAAAAATCTTTTCTGGGCGGGGGGACTGGGAGACGGGCCCGACACATCTCGGGGCCCACAGAGCCCCGGTGGGGACGAAAAGGGGAGGAGGGAGGAGGACATTGGAGGGGAAGCATTGCCCGGGGGGTGGAAGAGGGTTTTTCCCTACCCAGGGGGAACCAAGAGAGGGGGGAGCAGGAGCGGGCTGGAGAAGGTGGAGGGAGAGGGGGAAACGGGGCAAAAGACCCCCCCAAGCACCACCCCAAAATAAAAGTGGAAATGGAGGTAGGGACCCCCTTTCGGAGCCACTTTTTCAGATGGCCCCCGCATGCCTTTTTTGCCTGGCTAGTGACAGCCGAATAGTCCCCGCCAAACCCCCAGAGGGGATACTTTGGCCCCACCCTTTTGGGCCCTCGCTAAACCCTTCCCAAAAAGGGGAAACCTTTTTCCCCGCTATTAGAATGAAGACCAAAATCAAATACTATAAGGGGGAATTTTCCCCGAAAACAGTTGGGTTTGCCTTTTGTGCGGGATCCCTCCCTCCTCGACAGGGGTTTTTCCCGGGGGGGGTTTCCCCACGCTCACGTACTAACCGCCGCGGCTGCTTGGGGGGGGGGGTTTGGGGGGGGTAGGGAAACAGTACCAGCCCATCGGGGGTAACCTAAGTCGGAATCACTGATACAGCTTCCTTCCCCCCCTAGGAGGAGGGCAGTCCCAGCAGCACCGCACAGGACCGAAACAGTCCCCCGAAAAAAACAGGGGTTTTGGCCTACTTTGGGCCCACTCTGCCACCCTTCGGGTTTAAAAGATCCCTGGGCTACGGGGCCGCCAAACTGGAAGTGGGGGCCGCAAATTGCCCCAGTTTTTTCCCGTGGAGAAGCCGGGCCTGGCCCGGCCATAATTTGGGAAAAAACGGGTTTTTCAAGGGGGCGGGGGGCCCCGTTTTCCCCCAAAAAGAACCCCTTTTCCAAAGGGGGAAAAGGTTGGGAAAGACGAAACCCTTTTTCAAAAATGAAAACCCGGGCCTTGGGTCGGCCAGGATTTTTTACACACCCAAAAGCCTTAGGGGTCATCTGGGGTTTAAAATACCTGCCCCAAACCACAAATTTTGGGTGCCGCCACCCCCCCTGATGGCCCCAACATCGCTGAAAAGTTTCCCAATCTGCCTACCACCATTTTTACCCGGGGCGGGAAAACCAAACCCCCCTCCCCCAGTCTGCCCTTAAAGGGCCCCTGTCGACCCAAGCTGCTGCTTTTGGGGTGCTGCCATGGTTTCCCCCACAACCTGTGCATTGGGGCCACGGCCCTTGGGCCTCCCTGTTGCTGCCCGCCCCGTGGGCCCTCCGCTTCAGCTTTGTGGGCCCCTCTGGGCTTTCCTTTCCGTTTTTGGGCCCCCTCCCCGGGAAAGTCATTTGGCCACTGGGCCCGATCTCAAGCTGCGCTGTCGTGACCCCCCACATTATCATTTGCCACTCTTTTGGCCTTTAATAAAATGTTTTTGGGCCGGTCCAGAAAAGTCCTTTTTCCACTGCCTGATCCAAAGCTGCGGGTTTCCCCCTGCCCCACAAAATGAAACATTGTGCCACTCAGTGGCCGAAAACTGTTTTGGGGCCCCCTCCGAATTCCCTTGTGCCACCCGCCTGATCTCATCGGGTGCTTTTCGTGAAACCCCCACACTGGGGGATTTTTTTCCATTCTGTGGGGTTTCCCCCGTTTTGCCCCTCCGAATGTCATTGTGGGCCCCGGCCCACCTCATTCTGCAGCCCGCCGTGACCTCCGCCCCTCCACCCCCTTTGCCACTCTGTGGCTTTCCAAAGTTTTTCCACCCTCCAAAATGTCATTGTGCCAGGGCCCGACCTCCTGCTGCTGGTGGCCCGCTGCCGCACTCCACACTTTTGGGCCCCGATGAGCCAATTTGCTTTTCAGCTTGTTTTTTTTTCCACTTTCGGGGTGGCAGAACCCTTTTTTCCCCGGGTACCATTTCCCGCTTGAGTTTTTTTTTTGGGCAGTTTTTTTGGCCCTCTTAAGTGCCCAGGGAAAATTTTTTAAAAAGAAGCATTCAAAGCGGGGGGGCAGCATCTTCCCTGTCATAAATAAAACCCCAACATTGGAAAGGAAGGGCCAAACCAAGCCCCCCCTTTTGATATTTTAAACATGGCCCAACATTCCCACAGCACCCGCATGCTCTGTGCAGCCTGGAAAAAGCTGCTTTTTTAACGCGATTTCCCTGCCGAAGGAAATTCGGAACAAACGAATATTGGTCTGAAAATTCGGCGAAGGGACCCCAAAACGAAAATTTTTTAAAATTCGCCCATCTCTGTTTGACTCCCAAAAAATGATGACCCAAAAAACAAATAATTTTGGGATGATTTCATGTCGGGTTTTTTAAAGGCAGCAAAAGAAAAAACCCATACCCAAAATTTTTAAAATTTTTTACAGACCCCGCATAGGGAAAAGTTATCATGAATTTTTACCCACCCAAAATCCAAAAACCCAAAAAGCTGCTTTTTTTCCATTTTATTTGGGGCCCAATTTCTAAAAAAAAAAACCCGTAAAAAAAATTTAATTTCCCCCCCAAAAAACACCTTACAATCCTAAAATTTTAAAAGATCTTAGGGGGATTTTTTTTCCCAAAAAAGGGGGGTTTTGGAAGGTTTCCCCTTGACCCATTACTTTTGGGGGCCTTTTCAAAAGGACATGGCACCCCCCAAAATTTTGCCTTCCCCTAATCCAAAAAGGCCCCCCTCCCTGTCCCTCTAAACCCTGAAAGCCCAAACAGCATTTACAAACCCCCACATAAGGAAATTTAAAAAACTGGAAAAATTGTAAAACACATATAGGGGGTGCTTTTTCTTCAAAATCCTTTTTAAAAAAAAAAAAAATTCACTTTAAGGTCCATATTTGGGGAAAAAATTTTGGGCGGGATGGGATGAAACTTGGGCCCAAAGGGAAGGCAGTTTTTTTAAATTTATTTTTGGAAAGGACGGTTTGAATAAAGGACGAAGTGAAAGGGGTGTTAAAGTGCCAAACATATTTTTGCCAAGAGGTGTTAAAGAACCAAAAAATTTTTTGGGAATAGAATGGGGAAAGCAAACCCAAAAATTTTTTTTAAACCCTGGTAAGAAATTTTAATGGGCCCGTTTCACAGCAAAATTTGGAAACATTCAAAGGTGGATGTTTTTAGGCAACTGTTTCCAAGTTTTTGGGGATACTACTTTTTCCTACATCTGGGCGGATAGGGGCTAAAGACAATTTTTTTTGGGGTCAAAAATTTGCCAGAAAACGGGGGGGCAGCCCCTTTCCAAAACAAGTTCACCCTTAAATTGGCCCCTTTTTATAGTTCCAAATTGGGTAAATAAAATAACTGTGGGGGAAAACCATGGGGGTCAATAAACTCACTAGTGAAATTTTCCTTTTAAAAGGGTTTTGCCCACAAGTAAAATTAAAAGGGGAAAGTTTTTTAAATTAAATAATAAACATTTTCACCATTCATTATTTTTAAAAAAATTTTGGGGCCGTTTTTTTTTCTTACGCTCCCTTTTTTCCATGTTTAACCCCTCGTCTCCCGGGAAAACGACCAGGGCTGTGGGGCCCTCAGTCCCCGGCGCACATGCCAACCACCCCCTTTCCCCTTTAGGCAGCTACTGAAAGTTTTTAAAAACCCCCCGGGGCTTTTATTCTACTCCCTGGTCCTCTGTACTCCCCTTTTTAATTAGGCAAACCGTCAAATAAATTAAAAAATGAAACCTCAAAGGAGGTATGTGCATTTATAAAAGGGGAAAAAAAAATCCACAGGTTTGGAAACCTGCCGGGAAATTTGGGAAACCCAGGACCCTTGTGCCTGAAGGGAAAAGTTTTTACCTCTGAGCTAAAATTAAGGGGTACTTACAGTTTTTAAACATAAACAGACCTTTCTTGACTAAACAGAGGAAAGGCATTGGGGGGGATGGCCAAACCGCTTGGGGCCCCCCTGCATCAAATTTAAACAAAACCCCACACGGCCCCCTTCTACACACAGAGCTGAAAGCGGTACAGGAGGGGGAAAGAAATGGGGAAAGGGGGGCAAAAACCCCCCTTTTAAAAAGGGGTATAGTTTTCCAAAAAAAAAGTAGTGTTTTTTATCCTTTAGTACCTTAGGGGGTTTGAAAACCTAAATAGGGGGTAAAAAATTTTCCTACTAAAAATGGGGAAACCCCAAAAAAAACCATTTTGGAAACCCTCCCATTCTGAGGCTGTTGTTGAGTCCCAAAAAGCGCCCCAAAAAAGTCACCCTAAAAGGGAAAATCCAAAAACAGCCCAAAACCCGAGACATCAATATTGATTTTATTTACAAATTTTTTGGGGAACCCTCTACTGGGTTTCCCGGTTTTTTAAAAAAAAGGGTTAAAAAATGTGCAAAAAAAAATAAATTTTTATAAAAATTTTACCCTCCCTTTTTCTTCAAATTTTCCCAAAAAAACATATAAATTAAAATAGGGTGAATAGATTTAAAAACTTTTAAATGCTGTTTTTAATACTTTTTAAAGGGGGAAATGATTTTTGGGGGGGTTTTCTTAAAAAACAGGCCCCCAAAGCTACAAAAAAACTAGGAAATTTTCCCTAAAAAAAATTCTTAAAAAATTTTAAAAAAATGCCCACTTAATTTTTTCTGCACCTTAAAGTCACAAAAAAATTAACAAAAGAATTTAAAAAAGCCCCCATCCTAAAGAAAAACATGGGGGAAATCCTATTATAAACAAATTTTAAAGTGGTATCTGTTTTCACACAGAAAAATTTTTTAAATTTTGAATTTTTTAAAAGGGTTATAAAAGACAAAATGAAATTTCTTGGGTTTTAAATTACAATTGTCCCCCAAAAAAACATTTTTTTGAATCAAAAGGAAAAAGTAATTTAAAAAAATTTTATTCCCCCCCTTAAAGGGGACAAAACCGATTAAAGAAAAAGGTTTGTCAAATATGGGCCCCAAAAATTTCTTTCGGCGTTAAAAAACAGGGTTTTCTCCCGGAAACTAACCCCCCTTTTCCCCAGGGTTTTTACCAAAGGGGTTAAATGATCGGTTAAAATGAACATTTTTAAATGATTTATACAAATTTATCAAACAAAAGTTTAAGTTTTTAACTTGGGATAATTTTTTTTTTATTTTTTAGTACCCAAAACAAACCCTTGACTGGGCAACATGAAAAAATTTCCAAAAACAACTCGAGAGGTCTCCCCGGGTCACGGGCTCAAACCATGTTTAGACGTGGGGACTTTTGCTGTGGGTTTTTTGGGGGGGAAGGTCCCCTTTTTCCCAAAAAAATTGGGGTGCGCTATGTTTTGGCAATATAAACGTAAAAATTTTAAAAAGGGGGAGAACTTAAAACAAATAAAGCAGGGATAAAAAAACCCATAAACCGAAAAACCCCCGAATTAATGTATAGGAAACATGGGGGTAACCACAATAACCCAAATAGCTAGGGAATTTACATATTTCAAATATACCGCAATCTGGCCCCAACCCAAATAGGAAAAGGGCCTTTAATTGAACTACACTTTTTTTATTTATAAAAGTTTTGGGTTTTAATCAATTTTTTTTCCCCCTTTTATTTTTTTTTTTAAACCCAAAAAGACCCGAACAAACCCTTATCATTTGCACAATGATGAACGCAGAAAGGGGGTCTTAATAGGGGGCAACTTGCCAACCCCCCCAAGGAGTCAGGTAAGTACTTTTTCCCATTTGCAACTACTCATGGACTAAAGATCGAGTTGGTTTTTGGGAACACCTAAAAGGGAAAAAGGAAAAATGTT